>DWLS01003380.1:0-15846 GCA_018246255.1 Pachliopta kotzebuea | reverse complement strand
CCACATCTTCACTTACCACCAGGTGGGATCGTGGTCAAGCATTAACCTATACATACGTAAAAAAAAAAAAAAAATATAATATACTAAAGGAATAATTATTTAATTATAATTACAAATAAAGCGCCAACTTAGCATCTATTTTACATATAAATATTATTGATTGTATATTCCCACAGTCCTATATATTGGTACTTTTTAAGATAAATTCCACAACCATTTTAAAAGCATTAATTGTTAAATGTTAAAAAAATGTATATTGTTTTCATTTCATCCATCTTTTTATTTACAACAAGTTTCACAAATTACTTTTCATAATATAAATAACCAAATTATAATAAACTATATCACAAAAATAACTTAAATATCATATTCCAGAAACAGTTGATAGTATATTCCTAAAACATTATTAAGATATTTACTTATATAACCAGTGATTTTATAAATAGTATGTAAATATTAATTAGATTTAAAATAAAAAAAATTTAAAGCTTTATTTTCAGTCTGTAGTTTTATGTTTCAAATAGCAAAATATTTTATTAACTTAAATTCCTAATCCAACCTTTTTCCACATCCATTACTTCACAATTCAAAGTAAATGGTAATCTAGTTTCATTGAATACAGGTTCTTTAATCATTACTATGTTATTAAAGTATTTTATATTATGATAATTTTTTTTATCAAGTAGTGATTTATCTTCTTCGTCAATGAAATTAATATGATAGAATGAACTCGAGTATTCATAAATTTAATATGAAAATTTTAATGCTTTTACATACTTCCTTTGTTTAGTAAATATTAATTGAAAGAAAATTCCAAAAAAATATTATCACCTTTTACTAAAAAAACTAAACAATGATCTACTATATATTTTAACTTTCATCAATAATATCGTAAGAAATTAGAGTATTCATTTAAATAAATTCATACCTGGAGACCAAAATAACCTGCTCGAAGTCAAGCTACAACATCACTACTCACAAGATGTATGTTTTAATTTTTAAGTAAAATCGTGTTATTTAAAATAACCACACACAAACACAATTGATACACAAGATATTCACGAGAAACATTCGTCTATAGTTATAATAGTATATTTTTAGTATCATTTGACATTGACATAGGTAACAGTTTTGACATTCGGATTTTATCGATATCTATGAAAAAAAGATTTTCTCAGAATTTGTTTAATGGCCTTGGAGTCATGTCTTTCAAAGCTTAAACTTTGTACGAGGAAAAATGTGTCCTTATAAATTAAAAACAGTAATACTTATATTAGGTCCAGTAATTACATATAATATTTGATTGAGTAGACTTTTCATTTTCTTTATGAATAAACCTATATTTATAATTCGAATTTTAACCGATGTTTAGACAAAGGTGCTATATTATAGTTTTTATTTGATAATTAAGAATGACAAAGTATATTTTATTTAACCTTAAGGAAATTTTAATTAATTCCAATAAAATCTGTAAAAATATAGATATACGCTGGTTCCTCTGATATATAAAAAAATATAAATAGCTGTATCGTTCAGTTTTTATATATTATTTTAAAAACAAAGAAATTGAAATGTGTTTGGCAAATAGATGTAAAAAATAAATATTGTTAATGAATTTGCAATGTATTTTTAAAATAAATGCGAAAATTTGGCTCTATGGTGTAATTTCAATCCATGAACTAAAAGTAAAAAAAATAACAATGTCAACATTTGGAGGCATTAAGTTCAATTTTGGTTTCAGATATAACCTATTTTAATACATAAAAAATCATGTGTTTATACACCTATATTTAATGTTTATATGAAATATGGCACTACCTCAGAAAAAATATTACAGACAGCGGGCGCATTCCAACCCAATTGCAGATCACTGTTTTGAATAGTACGCATGACGTTAAAAATCCTTTTAATTTTATGTTTATTTAGTCTTTCATTACTTTTACAGACCCATACTTCTGTTACAGCCCAACAAATCCCAATGACTATAACTGGACTGCACTCTTTCCGCATTTTGGAGACAAAGATTTAAAAGATTCACGTGTAGAATTTTTAGATGTAGGATGTGGATACGGCGGGCTCCTGGGTTTGTTTTTATTGCTTATTAATAATTTTTAATTTGAATATTAACATAACCAATCTACATCGTTGATTAATTTCTCGGTCAGAGTGGAATTATGCTTGTATAGAATTTAGTCATCGCTTTTATCCAATATTGCCTGCTTATACTCATGATGTATATTTTTACTGCATGTTTAGAATCTTAAATGAATTATTACTAAATTTCAGTCACATTATCTCCCCTATTTCCAAGTAATTTAATGTTGGGTTTAGAGATAAGAGTAAAAGTATCAGACTATGTTAATGATAGAATACAAGCATTGAGAGTTCAGAATCCAAACCAGTATCAAAATATTGCAGTATTAAGAACAAATGCTATGAAGTACTTACCAAATTTTTTCCATAAAGGACAGGTAAATGTTGATAATAATTTTCTTACAATTTTATATACAACATTTCTTATATAATGTTTGTTATTCATAATTTTCCAGTTAAAAAAAATGTTTTTTCTTTACCCTGATCCACATTTCAAGAAAGCTAAACATAAATGGAGAATAATTAACAAATGGTTACTTTCGGAATATGCTTATGTTCTTGCTGAAGAGGTATGTTAAAGAAAAATAAATTTTTTTTCTAATTGTTTTCTGAACACTAAAATCTAAGGTATTTTCAGGGAATTGTATATACAATTACTGATGTAAAAGATCTTCATGAGTGGATGGTAGATCATTTTGTGGAACATCCATTATTTGAAAGGATACCAGAAGAAGAGTTAGTAAGTGTTATTTACTGTAAACTGTAAGAATAATGTTTAGATATTTATTATTCAATGGGCATATTAAAAATAATTTAAATGTTTAAATGAAATTTGTACCAAAAAAATATTTCTTTAAAATATAAATAGTTTTTGTTAAAAAAATTTAAATAAAAAATGGTTTTTGGAAAATATATTAAATGTTTTTTTTTTATTTTATGTAACAGGGCTGCTTAATACTAATTATTTTTTATTACAGCAATCAGATATAATTGTTGAGAAGTTGTATGAGAGTACAGAAGAAGGTCAGAAAGTTACTCGAAACAATGGCGATAAATATGTTGCAGTGTTTAAAAGAACTTCTGATAGTTTTCATCATTGCTAATTATTATAAACAATAAAATATTTTTTAATATTTGACACTTTTATTAAAATAAACATTTACAAAGGACATTGGGACTTATACTTTAATAATTAATTGCAGTTCTTAACTTAATAATGAATTATTCATATTTTTGTATAAAACAGGCAAACTACTTATACAAGATTACATTCATAATAAGTTATTGAAATTATATTCATTGTAATAGTTTTGTTAATTTTTTTTCCAATATATTAATCCATCGGCCGAGAGGTCTTGAAATGTTTAAATTTTTTCGCATGTTGACAATGGCGCCCATTATCCAATCCTTTCTCTCGGTCCAGACTCTATGGTTTAATATAGATAACAAAATTGCTGCCCATATATCAGGTTGACATGGATACATATGAAGACCTTCTTTAGCAAGCAACATCGCTTTTATAGTATCCCCAGCAATGAACTCAGCAATGCTGGCTGTAGCCAGCATTTTTGGAGAATTATATTGTTGTTTACTGACATGTGCTGAAACAATAGCTCTTTGTGCACAACAACTAGCCACTTTGGCCTTATCAGAAGCTTTGAGACAATATTGGGCCATACAAAACCATAGATTGGCATTACTAGGATGGTCTTGTAGTGAATCACTCAATAATTTGATTGCTATCTCTATATTTTCTTCGGACATGAGAAAAGATTTCAAAAAACCTATATCAAAACCAAATTCTGTATTTTGCTCATATTTTCGCAATTCACACAAAGCTAGTTTAGACAAGCTTGGATCAGAATGTATAATTCCTAATGAGCAAATAGCAAATAAACTATAAGCTGTAGGGTTTTTTTGTGAAACATGAATGCTATGAAATAGTAACGTTTTAGCATCATCTACACCTTTATACATATATGCTATACCAGCCATAGCTACAAGAAGTTCTGCTTTTTCACTTTCACTGTTACTCAGCCAATGCAAAGCAGTATCATAAGCCGTATATGCTTCTTCATATAGTCCTTTTTTAAACAGAGCAAGAGCTAATCCACATGTTGAATCTAAACTTGCTTCTGTTATAGCTTTGTAAGATTTAATAGCTTCATCGTAATTTCCAATCCTTACTTGAACGCGACCTATGTTTGTCAGAGCTATATTCTTTCTGTCATCCTCTACACATTCATAAGCTTTTTTATAACATTCTGCGGCAGTTTTTAAAAGTCCATTTCTTTCTTGTAAGATTCCTAATATAGTACAAGCACAAGCATTATCTGGCTCGAAAGCAGTTAACCACTCCACTAGATCAGATGCATAAGTTACGGCATGAAGTCCTTGTATAACATATTTCAATTCCGTATTATCGTTAGTACATTCATAATTCTTTAAAGTGCGACAAACCCAATCAGCATAACCCAGTGCACTCTCTGGATGATATCCAAGACGAGATGCATGTCTAAAAAGATCCATAGCCTCTTCTTCCCGGACTGCCTCAGCTATTAAAGCTTGTCCAATCCAACTTTGTGAATACGATGGTAAAGTAGACTGACCCCGCCAAAAACAATAATTGGCAAGTTTGTACAAGCTTAATTTTATGTATAAAGTTCCTAAATTGCACCATATCTTTGCCACTGACCACTTTCGTGTTAGTAATAAAGCTTTTATGAAGCAATGTTGTGCAATATCATATTTTTTTAGGAAAATGCATATTTTGCCTAATAAATTCCAACAACGCCAAGAAGACGGTTTTAACTTAATGCTGGCTAATATTAGAGCATAGGATATTTGACAATTGATAGGTTTATCAGTTTCGTAGTAAAACGAAAGATATGCAGAAGCTAAATGATACGAAGTAATTTGATTTTTTTGTTTTGCAACTTGTGAGTAGCAAGCTAACACCTGCGGAAAAATCAAGTTTTTCTCCTTTTTAAGAACATCGTCTTCTAAATCAATGTGTGCATTTTTCATGTACACAAAAGAATATTTATTAGGGAGTTTTGTAATAAACATAAGAGACTCTGCCAAAAGATTCCAAAAGCAAGAAAACTTCTTTTCTACTGTTAATGCCTTTGTTAAATAATTAACAGCATACTGAGCAGTTTCCCTTGCACTACCATATAATTTAGCATTTAGTTTTTTGTTTGCAATTCTCATCCATGTTTCAGAAATTCCCTTAAGTGCCAGCAAAGAAGTGGAATTAATTTTTAACACATCTTGAAAGGTAGAAATAGCAATCTCATAGTCTGTAAGCAATGAATGTATATATCCAATTCTAGTTAGGCAATGAGAGCTTTTTTTTGGGTTTAATAATATAACTTTATTATAAGCTCTTAAAGCAGATGTATAAGATCCTCTAGAGAAATATGCATCAGCTAAACATTCAAGTGCATTTATATTATTATGATTAATTTTAATAACATTTCTGAAGTTGATAATAGCATTATCCCATTCTCTTCTATTCAAATAATGCAGTCCTAATCTAAAATCTATCCATTCAAACATTTTGAAGCTAGTTTTCGCTTTAATCAATAACTCAAAATCATTATCTTTAAGTTGCAATTTAGAATAAACTTCGCTTAAATGCTTAACAATATCACTGTCTGCATTGTTTATGCTGTAACTTTTTTCAAAACATTTTTTAGATTTACTTAAATCTTCTTTGTGATAGTAATAATAATACCCTAAATAAAGGAAAGTATCAGCACATTCTGTATTAATTTTAGCTGCTTTTAGCAGATTTAAAAGACAATTTTCATATTGATTTAGTTCCCAATATGCAATTCCAGTATAAAGATAATATAAAGCGTTTGGATTCTCATTTTCCAGCAATGTTATCATTTCAGAATATTTTTTCTGTTTAAGAAAATACAAGGCTTGAAGTTGTGTGTAATACTCAGATGATTTTAATTTTTCAAGTATCTGATCTGCTGGTTTATTCATTTCAATTAAACATTTTGCTAAATTCGACATTTCACTCATATTTAAATCCTCCTTGTGAATTTCTTTAATACTATCAATTGCTTGTTTCCATTTCTTTTGTAGAACTAATGATAAAAACAAATGTTTTTTTAAATCATTAGCAAATTCAATATTTTTGGCTTTAGTTAAAAAATTCGTTACAAGTTTCTGTGTAATTGACCATTTTTTTAACATTATTGTGCATCTTATAATAAAAGTAACCTCTGTTACATCTGCCTCTGCGTAATTTATTAAAGGTACAGAATGTTTATAAGCATCAAAATATAAACCTTCACTGTAATAAACCATACATTTTAATAAACCTGGATACTTGGAATTTTCGATTCCTTGTGTTATTTTATCAAAATATAGTTCAGCATCAAAATCCATGAATGATCCATTTTCTACAAATTTCTTACACAAATATTTGCACAGAAATTCACGCAAAATAACATTTGTAGAAAAAAATGGTAAATTAATGACTTCTATTATAGAATCATTAAAATTTTGTTTATGCAAGATTATTTTCCCATATAGCAATTGTAATGATTCATTTGGTCCATTTTTATAAATTTGGGTAAAAACATGTAAAACTGAAGGAACATGTCTTTCTTCATATGGAATATCTTCTTTAAGTAAATCAATAAATTGAATTTGAGCAGCTGTATACAGTTTACCTTCTTGTAATGTTGACATGTAACGGGCAATTGTTATAAGAGCATTGGTATTTTTTAATGAAATTCCTAGTTGTCCAAGTTTTGTTAAGCATTCTAATGCTTTATCTTCATCAATTTGTAACTTTAATATCTCATCATATATTAAAAATAGCTTCAGCTTTGCTGCTTCATTTTCTTTTCTTTCATAATAACTTGCTAGACCTATCCAAGCTAAAGGATGATCAGGTTTTGTTGCAATTGCTTTTTGGTATGCTAGTGGAGCTTGGTCACAGTCATCAAGTGACTTCCCAAGTAATACTAAACCTAAGTAATTTTGCTTATCTTTGCGTAATATACTTTTACAACATTCTTGAGCTTCTTTATAACTTTTGTCGTCTATTAATTTTCTTGCTTCTTTTAATAGTACTTTAATATCAGTCATCTGTGAAATAAACATTACAGAATGTATTTTATTGAAACTAAATAAAAAAAAATATGTGAAAATAGTTCTTAATTTACATAACAAAAGATGTTTGGTGGTATTAGTTAATCTTCAAAGAATTTTTATTAACTATTTATGTTTCCTTTTAAAAGGTGATTTCTTTAACTGATATTTAGTAAATAGCTGCATACTTAAATCCTTTGTTAATCTAAAACCAGAACTCTGCTATGATAACATATATAACATTTATAGTTGTTTTCCAAATACAGTTATTATTTTATTAATAAGTATAAAAAGATTTGTACTTTTATCTAGAGAGGTCAAGCCAGGCATGTTCTGCATTCAATCTAATTTGCTTCTTTATTATTAGATCAATGTAATAAATATTGATATAATGAAAACAAATTATACATAGAAGAGGTTGAGAAAAGTAAAAATTGTTACAAATCATACCACGATTATCTCGACTGTGTCCACAACATTAAATACAAAATTTAAAATTCATATGGGAAATAAAGTTTAATAAGTAGGGAAAAGTAGACACTGACATTGTAAGAATGTCAAAATAATTATTTGACATATAAACTAATGCAAGCATTATAGTTGTTTTAAAAGATTTTTTGTTACTTCTATGGCATGAACGCATTACAGTAAAAATTACTTTATAAAATAATAAGTAGAAGAACAAGCGAAATAAATATATTTTTAAAAAACTATTTAATTATTTTGCATTAAGTAATATACATAATAAATATTAAAAGAATAACACAGATTGACATTTTATATGTTAATTTAAAACGAATTATTTTATAAGTTTAAATAATTTATTTAAATAACAACATGTGTAATACAAACGGACTTTTAGTTCTTCTCAAATTATTTACAGCTCGTGTAATAGTCAAGAATGTCTTTATTGTTTTATTTTGTAATGTATTATTGTTTCCAAATCTTGTATCACTATGAATTAGTTTAAAGTGAAGTATTTTAATTTTAATTATTTTTTACTTACTCGCATAATCATATTACAGTAAATGTAATCTTTTATGTGTTATTGAAAAAACTATTTTTCATTGCTACTTAAAAAAATAGTGTTCTTACGGGAGAAATATCCCAAGAAATAAAAAAATTATTTATAAAATAAGATTTTAGTTTAGTTTCTGCGCTATTCGATCTTAGCTTATCTGGGAGAAATACATGAATTCAACAACAATAAAGGAGTTAACGTCAATGTCATTTTTCCTGTAAACAATTTTGGACATGAATTTGTTTTTAGATGCAAATAAAAATAAAACGAATCTTTGACGAATAAGTAATGTGCATAAATGTTTATTACAATATAAAAAACATTAATTATGTCTTCGGACGTCTTGTCGATGTATATTAAAAAACTGGGTATGTTTTAAAAAAAATGTTATTGTTTATTTATAATGTTTTTCGGTAAATTTTAATTTTCGTTCAATTATTGTTTTTTGTACGTTTGGTGTTTTTGTTATGGCTCTATTTTACCTAATTTTTAGTACTAAGTGAATCACAGGTTTTTGTGTTAATATTTTGTTCTACTATAATTATTATTTTTAAAAACTAGGAAAGTTAAATTTTTATTATTTTAGAATTAAATTAATATTAGTTTATGTTAGTCTGCAGGCTAGTATTTTATCATAAAATATTTGAGATTAAATTTAGCTAAATCAAGTTTAAGTAAGTTTCAATAGGGTGTAGTGTATATTAACATTTTATGTTTTTCAATACAGGTCATCCCATGAAAGAAATAAGAGAAAGATCACTTCAGTTATTAACAGCAAAATTAAAAATAGGATTGCAAATAAATGATGAACTTTCTTGTACACGGAAGCTTTTAGAAAGCTTACTTTCTTGGTTTGATGATGATAAACCAACTTTGCAAAATGAAGCACTTTGTTTGCTTTTGAAGACAATAAAGGTAAAAGTTACTTTTATTTATATATTCAGCTGTTCAAAAATAATCCAAATAATGGATTCTTTTAGCTAACAAGTTTATAAATTTATTTGTTTGAAATAAATATATTAGAGGCATTTCAAACTACTGCATCAAATGAATTCATATTTCTTTTAACTTATTTAGCATTAATAATTATGTTGTTATTGTTTTCATGTAATTATAACAAATTTGAAGCTTTTAATATCTGTGCATTAAAATAAACTTTTTTTTAATAATTTTTGCTATTTAATGTGTAAATACCATGATGTTATATCAGTATTACCTTATGGTAATACTGATATAACATCAACATCATCATGTAATACTATTTTATAATGAACATAAAGTTTAAATAAATATAAAATGTTTATATTGTAGAATTACTCTATTTGAAATAATTAAAATACATTTGTACTCATGTTTTAATCTATTCTCACATATATTTCTTTCTATTCCTATTTATTTTTTCTTAGTCATATATAACTTGAGAGTAATTAGTTGTAACAGTACATTAAAAATAGAAGAATGTAGACATTCCATAAGAAAAAAAAAATAACACGATTTTTTAATATGTTTTAATAACAATAAACTTTCCAAGTGATTAGTAATAGTTGAGTTGGGAAACAAAAGCCATAGTTTTAAAGTGGTTATTTCACAATTTATATATTATGGATAATCAATCATCAGCTTCATTTTATTTAGTTTAGTATATAAGTAGTAGCACAATTTTTCAAATTAATGAGAATTCTCACCAAAAATATAAAAGATAGGTGTTCAGAATTCTTTAATGCAAGTAGTTTTACTTACTTTAATAAATGTAAAGGTTTTTATTCAGACTAAAAGTAAAAGTATAAAGGCAATGTTTTAATTTCAGACTAAAAGTGGAACATACATTATCAAAGAGTTAGATATTAAAAAAGTTCTGTCTAGTCTAATGGCAGTAAAACATAAAATTGACCCGAATGCAAAGGAAGTATTTGATGATGTGATAGAAAGCTTACGCTTTTTGAACACTGTGGAATCAGATAGTGATTTGATTGTACCTCCACTTTCTTTGGCATCTAGCACAAGGTTCTTTTATTCATTATTTTTCAATATTTAGTGTATTTTTGTTAATGGTTTTTGATAATAAGTAATGTAAATGTTTTAATCATTAGTTAAAGATCTTTGTCCTTTATATGTTGTATAAATCATACCCTACATAATTCTAGAAGAAAAATGTATGATTTTTGTTTTACAGTAGCAGTCTGCTTGCATTAGGTTCTTTCATTATTTTCAAACAGTAAACCCATGTCGTAATTATTTATATTGAAATAATGGCTATTTTGCCTGTTTGTTTTGAAATCTCATAAATAATATGTTCTCTTCATGGGATTTATTATTTTAGCTCAGAAAATAAGATATTATTTAATAATGGATATGATAATTCAACAGAGTATGATGTGCCTTTAGAACATGAAGGTCTTAATGTAAAATTTTATTTAGGGGCTGATAACTCAAATAGGTAAGGATTTCAAATGTTAATATTTTACCTTTTATTTTTTATCTACAATGCTATTTAACCTCATTTTGAGGTAACGTAACAATTAGAGGCCTAGAGAGGTGACTTGTGCTTGGCTACAAATTTTCTGATTTGCATTTATTGACAGTGGAAATATAATTGTGAGCAGATTGTCAATAGAATAGTACCAGACGTAGTAAAGTACCTTGTTTCTTTGAGATATGAGATTAAATGTAACATTGGTAAATTTTTTAGCTACAAAACCATTCACATTGGAACACAGTGCAGCCTTATTTGACCGAAATATTGTTTTTATTTTTTTTGCCTTTAGATTACATCTATTGACTATAGGTCTCTAGTCAAAAAATAAGTTTTCATGGTTATTGGTATCACAATAGTTACTACCCTGAGATCTTTCTGACCCATCAACATATATTGGTTATAGTCAACCACTTTAATATACTACTCCAATAGGTCTTTCTTCTTTTATGACAGAGACTAATATATATATTTTTTTAATTACTTAAAGACTATCAAACTGGGATGGTATTAGAGTGCTCCTGTTTCCCTGGGTGGATCTTTACTCTTCCGATTTAAAGACTCTCACACTGCTAGAAGATGCACTTAAAGTTGTAAAATCTATAAGAAGATGTTGCAGATTTATTCGCGATGTATTGTTACGAGATTTTCGCCCGGAGATATTTCTGAATAGACCAACGATTGTAAATGTATGTATCAAATATATATACATAAATATGTATATAGAAAAGTGTATGGTAACAATAGTTTTTATAATTAACTTTCTGTATTGTTGCAGATATTGCTTAATATAGCAACTACACAACAAAATGGACATCTTGGAGAAGCTCTACATGTTTTGCTTTGTATTACTAGAGCCTTACATCAGCAATTGGAAAAATTATTTTCAGTAGAATTAGATCATGTGAAAAATAAAGTAAGTTGTATGTAGTAGGAGGGATAGGTTTGCTTGGTATAGGTAGTCAATGCAAAAGGAAGACAATTATGCTATTATAGGAATGACAAATAAGCATGTGGATGGTTATAAAAGAAGAGAGAGACTAAAGAAGAGATGGAAAAATTGTATGAGATTATGGTTGATAAAAATATTGATCATAGTAATAAAAAGATATATGTTGTACAAGTATGAGTTATATAGCAGTTTCATTTATGATTATTAGAATTTTAATAGGTGATGGTTGTGATCTATCAGATGTACTGTAAGTGATTTTAAAATAATACATTACCTTGCAGTTAATGTATACAATGTACATTTTAGTGGACTGTGAGAAGAGTTTGATACAAAATTAATGCCTCCTTTTTTTCTTACACCTATTTTTAAACATTGAAATTCTTCATTTAAAAGTGATAGTAATTAATTTACCACCTACACCACTTGTTAAGACACATGTCTTATATAATATCCTATAATCTCAAAAATAGTTTTTCTTAGTACATGTCGGTTTCCATACTATAATATCTTTCAGCGGAAGTTCAGGCTCAGTAGGAATGGAACCCTCGCTTCTTTAACAAACAAACGACCGCTTTATATACTGAGTGGTCATATTTAGGAAATACATCTAGTTAGTGACTTTTTTGTGTTTCCTAACTCAATTTTTTAACGAAATTCCATTATTTGGTCAAAAATTGGCAAATTTTAGGTGTCAAAAGAAATTACTGATCCACACGATGACGTAAATACTGCCTTGGAAAATATTGTTGGTGAATGTACAAAATCTCCTGAATCAGAAGATTCTTTAGCAGTCTTGAGGCAGATGCCAGTGCCTGTATATGCTTTAGATACCTCTTATTCCATTTTGTCTATTATGTCTAGAAGCTTATTTTTGTTGGATCCGAATGAGTACGAAGCTCTAAGTATAGTAAGTTGTATTCGTGTTTAGTTATTGATGTCCTAATGTTATTAGGTATGTATATGTATTTGTTCAATCATTGAACTGTGAACAAGCAAAACATTGAACCAGTGGACACCGACTAACCGTTTGTCTACTAGTACAGATCCCTGGTTAGATTCCCGGGTCATTTATTGTGGACTTTTGTTGGTGGTAGGGTTTTCTCAATGCGCCTGGATAGCCACTACTCTTATACACTGAGTCTAAATTCAGGTAAAATACATTTCGTATTCTCGGCCCCATTCTCGTTAATCATTGTAGGAATAAAGTCAAGATTAAGTGTTAGGCAATTGTAATTAAAAAAAAAAGCAGGAAACTTCGGGCCGGCGGCGTTGGTAATTGGTGGGAAGGCTTCGGTTCAGCTGTGTACAACAAAAAACTAAAATAGTGAAGATGACAGTATTTTTTTATTATAATCTTTGCTAAATGATTATTCATATATAGATAATTGCATTAATTACATCTTTATTTTGAGATAACTTATACATATTTTTTAGCAAGAACTAAACATTTGTTTGAATCTTATTGATTCATTGATTGATTTATTACTGAATTGTATTACTGATAAATTTTGGACCGTGGAGCATACTTGTAAGACACACAAGGATATAGCACATAAAACCTGTATGCTAATGCGCATTTTAGGCGAGCTTATAACAAAATACAAGTGAGTTTTTGCTATGATTTATTAATAACTTTTTGTGTAATCGAAATTTAATAACTTCATCATTGTGATATCCTGCTGAACATAAATTAATACAGTAACGCGTCATAGAAAAAGCTCCAGCTTTTTTTTTCCAATGTTTCCTCTTACTAACCAATTTATGACAAGGAAGTTTTAGCGGCTAAAAATTGCTCGTATTCCTGTAAGGTTGTGTGAATCTATTGTGGTGACTGCCAATGTAAATATTAATTGCCACACATACTGTAGCAATTGATATTTATTTACAAGGTTATAGAACATATGATAATAGCCGAATAAAGTTAAAGTAAACATTTAGTTGTAAAATGATGAGGCTCGGAAAGAAATACATTTTTTGTGGTTTTTGTATTGTTGGAAGTCTAAGTATAGTTGTTATGATCATAAATATTAAATGATAATTACAGAAGATCTTTCACCGAGAATACTGAACGCTTCTACCATAGGACAGCTTGGCTAAGATTAATAACGTCTGCGGAAAAGTTATTAAATTGGCTAAAAAACTCTCCACTACCACCAGTTTCTTTAATTTCTGCTCTTCAGTCCGCTCAATTGGATCCAGCAATTGAATTGCTTTATCCAGAGTTAAGTAAAAGGATTAATGATGCTCTACTAGTAAGTAATAACTAGTTGTAGGTAGTTACAATTATGATCACCTAACTGTTTATTTTAATTTTTTTTTTTTAAATTTTAAGGCATCAAAAGCGTTAACAGATAAAGAACATAGAAGTAAATATAACGCACTCAAAAAGTTATTTGTCAGTATGAATTATGCAGTTCAATTTATGAAAAATAAAAATGATAAAAGTAATAAAGAAATCCTCACACAAATTCAAAATTCTTTGCAAATTCTTAGCATGCATCAAAATGAGAGCTTTTTGGAAGATATTACAAATTTCTTGCTATATAAAAGCAAACATTTATTTACCGACGAGGATGACTGGACAACTGTGAGGAGCGTATCTATAAAATTAATGTCACACAAGATGAATTGGGTTAAAGTGAAATTTTACCAAATGTTGGAGGAGATGGTGAAGTCGGTTTTATTTGGCAACGACATGTATGAAAATGAACATGAGCAGTATTTGATGTTACTATGTGATGTCGGGGTATTGACAGAAATTTGTTGTCATGGATTGTCTTCGCATTTAAATGAGGTAAAATTTGAGTTATGTACTTCACGAGAAATAGCGTTGTTGATAAGGGAGTCTATCGTTTTTTTTTATTTCTGAGGTGGTGAGATGAACGAGATGTATAATTGATGGTAAATGATATATGCGTCCGTAAATATTTTGGCTTTAGTTAGGATGATAAACACTGCTTAATATTGTGCTTGTCGCTTTAAGACAAGATGTTTATCATCTTTACACTCCATGATTTCCCTACTTAGGGGTGCTAGAAATAAGACTCTTCCGATCTCCAGTTAAAACGGGTTCTGACAACAAAGTAGGTGGCATCAATAAAATGTAGGCGAATTAACGAGTTTCTTGTAGAATTATACATATATTACATTGATAAATCTTAATATATTAAATCCTAGATTCTTATAGTAATTTTATGGGTAAATACATATAGCTAAAAATGTTGTTAATAATTTTAATTAAAGGTGAACGTAAGTGCTTCGACCGTCATGGTTTATCTGCTACGCGGTAGGTTAGTGTTAAGTGAGAGCTGTTGGTGGCGCCTCTTGGCCAGCTTATTGCCTATTTTACCACTGCTACACGTGTATGCTTCCCATGACACTGAATTAGGTAAGTACTAATAATATTTTGTTTTCCGATTTTTGTTATAATTTTAATTGATACATCACCGTTAGAGGTACGGAAAATTCGCAAAAAAATCACCAATTTCGCATTGATATTTTTCAAAATTATAAAATTTCGCATTTATACTTTCGAAATTGTAAAATTTGGGTAAATTAGGTATTTATTAAACAAAAATACTTGTTTAGTAATTTTATTACTAAACATGAAAGTAAAGTTTAACAAAATACGAAATTTCAAAGTACAAGTCTTAACATTAAACAATTTTAATTAATTAAAAGATAACATTGTAGAAATTTCAACATTCGACTCCTTAAGCGTCGTTCTTCGGTCCGTTACGACGACATTGTATATGCTGAAGAAACGTTCAGCGTCCACGCTGTTGGTTGGACTCCAAATACTCTGTAACGCTGCTTCAGCAAAGGACGGAAAGTTGCATTTGACAGCCAACAATATGTCCTTTACATTGGGGTTTTCATTATATTAAAAGACCGAAGAATTAACCTATGAAAGTGCGCATACCCATCAATTAGCTAATTTTGAGGAAGTCCTTGGAAAAAAGGAATTTTCGAAAAGCTTTCCAGCAATATTTTTATATTTAATGTGGTTAAACTTGCAGCCACAGATGGGCAAAATAATTGGCCAGTGTGAAAGAAAGCCTCGTTCGTCTTATTTAATTTCATGTGAAGAGAAAGTTTACTGAAATTTTTATCGCTTGCTGATTTCAACATAGTTTTCATTGTCTCATCAATTCCTTCATAGTCCTTAAGACATAGTGACGTCTTTTC
>DWLS01003379.1:0-15846 GCA_018246255.1 Pachliopta kotzebuea | reverse complement strand
ATTATAAGATAGTATGATGTAAGTAAATAGGTACTATCAGTGTATGTGTTGAGATCCACTATCGTGGACCCCCATTTCCATTTCATGGACCGCCAAATTTTTTTTCGCTGACGTAGACCCCTTGCCGGTTCACATAAACCCCTAGGGGTATAGACCACTTTGGGAATTACTGGTCTAGGCGAATAAAAAAAATTGCAAATGGCAGTTCAAGCGTCATTGATTAATAACAGTTTTATTAAAAAAGTAAACACAAAACTTTCACAATTTGCGTTTACGCAACCGGAAAATGACTTTAAATTTACACAGTTTTACTTTGACCGCAAAATTATCTGATAATTGAACGGTTCGAGCTGTGAGATCTATTAGAATAAAAATATTTATAACTATCTCTATACCAAGATTTTTTTTTTAGTTACGGGTCAACGCTTGACCACGATCCCACCTGGTGTTAAGTGATGATGTGGTCTATGATAATAAAGCGCATTGACCTAATAGTTAATATTAAGAAATCAACATTGTTATGTTATCGAATGAACACAACATATAAAAATATAAAAAAATCAGTCGTGATGTATAATTTAAACCCCTCTCCCCTCTCCTCCATTCCCCCAATACGTATTCGACCAGCGTCGTGGTAAGAGATGTCTCAAGGCGCCCATAATTGAAGGTTTATATCCAGCAGTGGACGTCTATCGGCTGATGGTGGTGGTATATTAATTTTAAAGTTTCAACATTAGTTGTATAGGGCTAAAAAAATATTTTTCTTTAGACCTTCGCACATATCAATGAGTTCCCTAAATCCTGGAACCCGTCTTAATACACCGCAGTAGACCACTGCGTATTTTTATTGGGTAAATTCCTAACAGGATTCCCTTCATAAGATTTCTCCCCAGTAAAAAAAGCATTGGCATTTTTCAAAATTGTACAGGATCATGCTCAAAAGATTTTCTTTATTTTATAACGAAAATAATTAAAAGTTTATTTTTATTATTTTTTATTTCTAAAAACTTTATTGCATCACCTAAAACTATGATACAATAGGCGGACTTAATGCCTACAGGCATTCTCTGCCAGTCAACCTAGTAGGAGGGAGATGATGTAGTAGGTGAAGTCTGAAAGATATATTTTAAGCTAAAATAATAATTGTATTTATATGATACTTACATATACAGACAATTCTATACATAAACACAAAAGAGGAAAAAAAATAAATATATGTATAAAAATATATGAAAGTACATCAATAAATAAATATTAATACATAAATCAGTTAAAACACATAAGAAAATCTAATCACGTGATACCAAATAGTTCCTTTTCATCAGTCTTCTTGGTCTAGATTTATTTAAAAAAAAAATTCTGTTACAATAGATATTGTTTCCTTTAAAATATGGCTCCGACATCGGGTTACAGTGTAAGACTAGCCTGTGTAAATTTTTTCTAGCATTGTGCAAAACATATTTTGTAACTAAGAGAACCTACAGTTAAATATTCGTGACACACCTCTTGGTAGACCATTACAAATGTATGTAGAAAAAAAGTCACTGAAACTTAAGCGAGCCGTTGAAACGGTTGGTAATGATTGATATTGCGTTAACACTATCAATCATATGCAACAATATAATTGTTACTATTTACTTAGTGTGTAGTAAATAATATCAAGGTTCCCTTTTTTTGAACTATAGATGAACTGAGTTTTTTTGAACTCTCGATTTGACAGGGTTTTAAATGACAATGAGGCTGTTGACAAGGAAGAACACCTCGGCTCTCATGTGATCCACAATCCAATGCTGAACATGGGCCTCTCAAGCTAATACTACCATTAGTAGTTAATAGTAGTAGCTAATAATAGCAGGGTTAAGTTGTATAGCTTATGTTATTAATAGACTGCTATGGTGGCGACAGTAATCATTACAAATTACTATTTAACCGTAGAAAGACAAACATTATCAATCATTTACTGGTGGTAGGTTTCTTTTGCCGGATACCGCCTAGGTAAGTACCACCACAGCTCTTATTACAACCGACAATCAGTACTGTGTAAACATTACTGTGTTCAAGTTTAAAGGGTGTTGTACCTAGTGAAATTAATGGTATGACGAGATTTAACACCATATGTCTCATGACGACGATCGTAATGTCATGCTGTATATACCATCTTATTCACATTGTTATGGGCAAGTGTATCATTTACCATCAGCTGAATGTCTCAAAAAAATTTTGAATAAGCATATAAGCAGTGCTGTTATGGAAGCAGAATTACAATATTATTATGTTAGCTAGCAGATCTGATAAATTCACACCATCAACAAAATCTACAACATGTGGCTCCAGATTGGAACCTTGGTTTAGCATCGAACAACAATCCTAGTCATTACTCCTCTTATGCCCAAACACACTAATTTACTTTGATAATTTTTTTTATTTCGTTTATATACCCATTTTATATAATAATACAGAAGTTGATATTTACTCTAAACTATATTTATTTTTGTATACTCTCATTTCCTCATTAGTTTTCCAGAGTTAATTGGCTCAAAAAAGCCCGTTCTCCCTTCCGCTCTTTACTTATAATTTATGTTAAAGTTCCATAAAAGAAAATGCATATAAATATTATAAAGGTATGAAATCATTTCTCATGGATTTCTTGTTTATCTGCTCCCGCAATAGACCAACGGTTAAATAAAACTAGTTTTCCATTATGACGATACGAAGTAAATCAGTATTTCTATAGCGATGGCCAATAATATTATATAATTCAATGAAGCAATGACTAATTGCACGACTAATTGTTATTTACCGGCGCCTCGCATTACGTATTCCGCTTTGTTGATCGGATCGGTGATTGTAAACGGTTTAAGTTCGAATCGATTAGAATAATGAATTTAATTTTGTATGACCTAAGCACTGTAAAAACTTTGCGGGCTGCGTGACGTTATTTGTAGAGATGAAAAGGAATTGAATCTTTACAGTTATAGTTGTGATAGAAAATGTTTAAAAGATATTCTACTTCTGTGGGGAAGTCAGGGTTATGTGGGATTTAAACCCACTAAAACCCCCTCGGTGGTCATCCTCAATACATTGCTGAAGGTCCCGGGGTCTTCTACGGAACTCACTAGTACCTCCCTGCACTGCTGCCAAATACATCCCAAACAACAAAGTTTACGGTCCTAGATATGATAAAATTGTTTTATAAATTTAAAATATATGAAACTCCGTTTCCTGAACTTAACCTGTATTTTTTATACCACTAAGGTGACAAACGAGCATACGGCCTGTTTGATGGTAAGCAATTACCGTAGCCTATAGACGCCTGCAGCACTAGAGGCACCACTGGCGCGTTGCCGGCCCCAGAAGAACCTTATGACGCCTTTTTTGAAAGACTTCATTTATTCTGAAGAATTTATGTATTTAATAAAACTAATTTTTAGAGATTTTATAGCGTTCATAATATTTATTTTTTATTTTTATTATCCTGTCGTTTCAACCGCTTTGTAACAACCTTCATCACAGAGGGACTTAAGTGACAGAAGCCCCGATTTGTTGTTGTCATACAGTACCCACAACTTTTTTCTTTATTATTATTATATACATATAAGTATCTATTGTATCATCTCCTCCTTTCTCTTCCCACCTCTTCCTCCTTCTCAAAATCCTCTTCCCTCGCCTCTCTCCTCTCACTTATATTATATATTTTATATATATTTCAGCTCGCGGAGTCCGGATCCGCGAGCTCAGGGTCCGATAAAGCTTTCGCGGCTATAATAGTGGCCGAAAGCATCAACTTCATCCGAAAAAAAATTATTACTATTTGTGGTCCGATCTGATTCAAAATAGGCTCAAGTCTTGAAGTGATATGCTTGAGGTTAGATTTATTTTTCTAACGAGATCCCAAACTGGTGGTATTGCTTAAACTTAAACAACATAGCTTAACATATTCATTAAAAAGCAGCACCATATCGCATTTGGTAGTGACTTAAATAACTACTTTCATAGAAGTGATTTCGTGCTGGTCTGTACATACGGTGTTTCTAGTTCGAATCTGTCGTTTGACTACTACAGACGCTTTAGATCAAGTTAAATAGTTTTATTAAATTAAAGTTAAAAATAATCATTATTAACATGATTGTATGCTTCACTTCAAAATCTTATTTATGAGTTCATAATGCAAAGGCGGCGCTAAAGAGAATAGCCTAAATACTTAGTACTTATGTTATTTTAAATATAATATTTATAAAGAAAAACAGACTGAATTATATAAAAAGAAAATTTCTGCAAAACTAAAATAAGCTCGTGGGTTCTGTATATACGTGCTATCATATAATCTATCTTCATTCGATAATTTGTTTTATACTACCATTAACATTTTCATGAATATTTTAACTTACTAATTTACCAAGTACATGCTCAGGTAATTAATTATAGAATCAAATAATCTAATCTTTTAACGATTTAATACTTTATGGAGACTAATTAGGAAGACCCTTGCCATTCATTAGCTTTTCAAATATGTACACAATTCTTACAGTAGTTGCTAGTGTTTTAATATTCAATGACATGATGACCTCTAATGTTACTCAATGAGTAAACAGAAGTAATCCGCTACACTTGAAAAACTTTATAACGTTTACATTTGTAACTTATCTTTGTCAGAGATTAAATTTACAAAAATTACCATAATTTAAATTCAAACAAAACAACTATACAAAGAACTGCTTTAATTGTTATTTATTTATACATGCAGGTCTTTGTACAATGTATTTACAAAAGGATAATAAATTATTTATAAATTTCTTATTGATTATTAAACAATGTACTGCTGATTTCTATTACCTTACTACATGAAGTAATGTTAAATACAAAATTGATATAATAAACTATAAGAAAGAATCTTAAATCAGATATTATTGCATAGAAGACTATATCGTCGATTTTGATACACACGAAAATATAGAATCAGATGAGTAGGTCAAGTAGCATGCGAAAATTAACATGTTCCTATTTTCGTAGCTCCATAAAAAAAAAAATATTTTTACTGCCTTTCCAAATTTATACATACAGAAAGTAAAACTAAAGAAAAAATCCAAGTAGTTAATTAGTTATTACGTTATCTTTCAAAATAAACTTAAATCGATGACATGACATTAAGATAATATATAAAAATTTAACAGTAATTTTTCAGAGAGGCAAGATGAGACAAGTCGAATAAGACGCTGACCTGATGCTAAGTTATAATCTATAAGATTGTGTCGCTAATGGGGATGATAAACAATATATCACATTGTGCTCGTCACCATATCATAATATGTGGCGTGTTTCCAGACTGGAACACAGTAGAGTGTACACACAACAACTTGGATGAACCATAGTTGCAGTGGTTACTAATCGTCTTCAGAGATATACCAGTAGTTTTTTATTGTTCAATGAGGCGACGAGACATGGCATTCACCTGATGGTAAGTGTTACGCTTGCTCATAAGAACAGTAGTGTATCGCCTGATCAAACATAAAAGGTCGAAAAGTGATCCTACAAAATAGGTTCCAGAAAATATACTAATTTCTTTTATTCCACTTGTATGACACACAGGTCTAGGCCTGTCTGGACAACATCAGACAGAGCGGTGACCGCAGCCTATGACCGCCAGTAACATCAGAGGTATCACTAACGTATTGCCGACCCTGTAAAATTCTCTTCACGTCCTTTTTGAAGAACTTTATATTGTAACCTCTAAAGGAAAGCCTCTGCAGGAAACTCATTCTACACCTTGAGTATTCTCGAAAGCAAACATTTATTTATTACAAAAAAAAGGGATATAAACATTTGATTCCGATGGCCCCACACTAGGCAAACCTGTGTTGTAAGCGCCTATAACTATTACAGACATTCACTGTTTTTAATTTATATTAAACATAGCTAAATATATATTAATATATAATACATGAAACAAATAACTTCATTTATATAAACTATAGACAATTATCAAAGAAGCTAAATATTATACTCACTTATATTACATTATACAAAATTTTCCAATAGTTTATTGACATAGTGTAGCAAATCACATGTTTTTGATATATATTCAGTTAAGATTCTTAAATTTGACTGGTAATCTCCAATATTCGAAAGGCACTATAGGAAGAAGTAATATGTTATTAACAAGTAAATTTTACAAGTGGCCCATACAAAATTGTGAAACTTTGGGCAGTCACAACTCGACAACCCGACCACATACGAACAAAATTCCAACGGCTCTGATCTTATCCAAGCGAGATCTGTCTGTATGACAAATTTCAGCCTCCTATCCTTGTAGTTTTCAAGATTGAAAATTGTAGATGGACAGACGGACATTGTCGTTTAAATAAGGACAAGTTTTTCGCCATCCGTTGCTATGGTAATATCGGTAACCACTTCAATGTCGGTTGATGAAGCGGGGTATGCGAAGGGTAATCGTACTGACACGTGCTGAGAGGCCACGTGGCGCTGCGGACTCGTGACCCGCGCGCCGTAGGGTCTCGCGTGATTAGGTGCGAGATTACACAAGAGCCTGCGATACCTATTCAATCGATACTATATAATTTTTTGTTATTCAATGACTAATACCTGAACCATTTAATGATAAGTAGTTTTTCATTGAGAAGGTGACTAATGCTCTATCTGAATGTACTGAAACGTAGTAGTGGCGGTATGACGGAAGGTTGATATTACGATATTGATAGTACGTATGGATTTTAAAAATCCCTCATACTAAACTCATCTATATTATATATATACTTTTAGGGTACCTGAAAGAGATCGCTAGTAGCGCTAAGGCCGTTCTTACAATTAGATTCAAAGTTCAGTCATTTAAGTTTATTTGCTGTACCATATTATTGTTGTGTGCAATAGTTTATCCATCTACCTATACATATGTGACTGAGGAATCGATCTAGATGCCAATGTTACTAAACAGGGGATTAGCCGCTGCGCTACGGAAGTCGTTAAAACATAAGCCACTTTTATATTACTCGAAACGCCTACGTCATACATTGAATGTCGTCGTTTCTACGTAAGGTAAGCGCAGTGTGTACTCATAGATAGATAATAAAGAAATTTAATACAAAAGAGGTTTTAGAATATTTTTTTTATAACATAAGTATCGATCGTCTTTACCCCCATTTAACATTGACAGACCCTTCACGTCGTATTAAATCTTTTAACTGTTAATACTTATAAATTATCATCATCTTCATCATCAACCAACAGACTTCAAGTGCTGGACGTAGGCGTCCCCCAATAGTGGAGAAATTTGGGCCATCTCCCATCACGCCGGCCAAATGGGGATTGATTGGCAGCCAGAGCCTCTACACCACGAGCAGGAGAGGTTGAGTTGGGTTCCGTAAATTATCGTGTGGGCTTACATCCCTTAATACCTTGAAATAACTGTACTTTAATTTTTTCATTAGTCCAAAATACCACCACAACTGACCTTCTCCGAAGATCGTCATTGTTCTCAGTGCCAAACTGCTCCTATTGGTTTCCTGACCTCCGTCAGATCGTCGGTCCACATTGTGAAGGATCTTCCAACACTCACACGTTATCACGTATTTACTTACTCCTCGATTTGTTTTAGTGATGACATTGTACAGATTTTTTTTTCATCTGCCAATAACGCGAACGGCTTGGTAACAAATCTAATTTTGCCTATGAACAAATTTACATATAGCATTTTGGTATAGAAACAGGTAATAGATTATATAGTCACCGCATTATATATTACCAGATAATATATTCTGACCTTGTACAATTACATTAGCATTTAATTAATAATATTTTTTTTCAGTAGCAATTTATCAATTAAAAAACACAGTCAAAGACCGACAAAAAATATTGAGCCTTTTTTTTTAAACTAGTCATTACTTGGATGAGGATCTTTAATTGCTAAAAAACGGTGTGTTATATGTTTAACCTTTTGATTGTCGCGCGCTTTCGGACGAATCGATATTATCAGTCTTTCTCAAAGTGGGCGATAACGCCCCCTTGGGGCATTTGAAACTTAGAGGGGGGCGTTAAGAGGCCCAGAAAAAATGGGGGGCGTTGATGTAGAGGGACGATGTATAATTTGTAATTTCATTTACTTTATATAGTATTTTAAATGTCACTAAAACCTGCTGTGCAGCAGTGTTTTCGAGTAAAATCGAACCTGACATCAACAAACTTATTAAATATCATCAAATTCATCCATCTCATTAGATTAGTATAAAAACGAAACATATTTCATATTTATATAGTTTCTTTTAATTTGATTATAATATATTATCAATATTATAAAGTTGGATTTTATTTGCTCTGCACTGGTAAACATTTATAGTTTAGAATGTAAGTGTAAACATCAGAACCGACTGTTGTAACAAAATTATTTAAAGTAATGAAATTGTAGTTTTTATAGGGGTGTATAAAAATGAGGGCGCTGAAAAATAATTGATTTACAAAGGGGGTGGTAAAGGAAATATAAATTTAATAATCACTGATCTATACGGACGGCGCGTTATTCGCTCGTCATTCGCTACGACTAATATACGCTTTTCGTATATATTGATGGATTTGTTATACATATTGATCGATTCAGAATAGTTTTAATTGATTTTTTTTTATATAAAATAAATAATATTTTCGTACAGTAACTATAGATCTCCAGCTTCACAACCAGAGCCTCACGTGTCTTGGGAGCCACAGGTTGCCAACCCCTGCAATGCTAATAATTGAACAATCGTTTTATTTCATAGGTTATTCTGTTTGACAATGATCATAATCATGTGATGGTGATCATCATTGTCAAACTTCATATGATAACATTCATTATCAGCTGATACACATCCACATCTGGACATAGGCCTTTCCTATTTGACAATGATCAAATATTTTTTATGTAAGCGGTTATGTTTAATTATGGTTATCTATTGATTCTTTCTGAGTTAGTAATTTGCTTTTTATTTTTTTCCAAACAAATAATCTGTGTTTGTGAGAGATAAAGATTTGAAAGTTTATAATGAAGCACAGCGGGTGCTTTTGTAAAACCCCGCCCTATAAGGCTGTTTAAGCAATATCCTATAGCTAATCCACGCAAACTGGACACGAGTAAGCGAACCGGTTCATGTTACAATATCGTGTTTGTATTGCATCATTACAGCAATTTTCTTAAGGGAATAATAGTCGAGGAAAATGCGTGCTCGACTCTATTAACTCTATTGTTAAGTTTCCTTATATCACACCAAAACAATTCCGCCTGGGCTCTTTCTAGAGAAAAATCTATAATTAAGTTATAAAACTTACGGTCACTATCTATACCTGTAATAGTTTGTTTAACCAACAAATTAATAGAAATGGATTTTTTTATAGCTACGCGATTTGATAAATAGCTTATACTATAAATAGTGTTATACTAAAAGCACATAAATTGAAAGATTAATTGGTGCAGGCCGGATTCGAACCCTGTACCTTCGGAGTGGAAGATTAGTATTCAAACCACCAGGGTTTCATGTCAAATGATAAGAGATTAACCAATTATAATATTAGAGTCCCCACCAACCCGTAGTAGACTAGCGTGAAAGGAGAGGTCCAAGTCGCCACACTATTAGGACAGCCATATGTCCAGCAGTGGGCATCTAATGTCTGATAAATATTCTACGAATATTATTCTCAATTTTGAGAATTTTTTTTATACTGAATACAGTTCTATAATCGAGTACTCTTATTAATACCTATTAAATCCTTTAATGGTAAGTACTGTACTAATGTGTAGCAATAATGACTATACTGGTGGTGGATTTTTATTATCTGTCTGACTATCTGACAAACAGTAGTGTTATAAAATTACTGTATTCTAGGTTGAAAGGAGTTATAGCTATCGAAATTACCGAGGTCATCATCATCATCGTCATTAGCCGATAAATGCCCAATACTGGACATAGGCCTCTTTCAAAGACCTCCACTCCAATCGGTCTTCGCTGATAGTATCCAGCGGTTACCGCGACTGACCGTCGGGGTAAGATGAGCACAGGAAGGATATCATCATACGAAGGATATCATCATAGCATATTTCATATTTTATAGTCGAAACATTTTACTTACACCAAGTAAACGTATAGCTCATCACTTCCTAGTAAAAAAATCATTTTCTACCTATTTTTTTTAATCAAGATTTGTTATGTACAGATATTAAACCACCTAACTTTAAACATAAACATATATATATTTGTCCAGAATTACAGCACTTCCAGTTAGATTCGTATATTAATCGTTATGCCCCATCCGTGTCTTAGTCAACTCTTATATACCCACTAACTATAGTCGGCCACGTTTTGTCCGAAAGTCATTTCCTTTTTAATAAATGAATTGACAATCCTAACAAACAGCAAGGTTCATATTAAGTGCTATTAAATCGTTATTAAAGTTAACAATCATATTACCCATGTAAATTAGTATATAGATTTGATATGACAAAAGTAACAAAGAATATCAGTAGAATCATAATACTTACATTCACAAATAAATTACATACATTTATTACTATGTATATTTATAATTGACAAAATTAATGATACATGTTGTTTTACAATCTGAGAGATTTTCCAATAACAAGTATAGGAAAATATTGTACATATATTTCATATATCCATTACTCATATACGAAACTACAATAGATGCACTTTTTTTATAATTTGTACTGTCAAATATACAAAAACTTATTAATTTATATGTTGGTTTAACAATTTTCAAAATCATTACAGTTAACACTTTTTAATCTATGATTGAATATAACACGAATTATTCTGTATATTATCTAATCGGTCATTGAACTTTTATAAAAAAAACCACGGTATTTATATTATTACGCAAAAGGGATTCCCCTTTGATTTATTAGATCGTTAAATACGTAAATGCACTTGTTATTTGACCTAGAGGTGAAACAATTAATTGCTAAGAAATCAAATCGCAATCATAACGACAGTCGATATTTCATTTATTTATAGTCATTGTTGTAAGCAATTATGTGGTTAATAATAAAGTGGCGTTTTATAAACTTAATAGTCACAATCCAATGAAATATCATATCTATTCAGAAAAGACGTAATTTGGAACCTTTCTTTCATATTTAAAAAAAGTATTCCTGATGGTAAGCTACGTGCAATATTTATTTATTTATTTATTTACACTTTATTTGTATAATTACAACAAAAAGGAAAAACATTATGTACATGAGACACACAGTAAACAAAAAGGATAATATAATATTCATACGGAAGTTCATACAACACCAATTTGCGCTCTTCACCTTGAAATGATGATAAGTCTCTTTACCCCGGTAATTTAACAAGACGCAGTTTTCTTTAAAAGTACTATAATTTATTCATCATACTATTCAGCGCTAGAATTACTATAATACCTACCTAGATTAACAGTCTCTGATGGCAGAAACCCACAATCAATATTTCTTTTATATACTTTCATTATTATCAGAACTGTCAACTATAATTTAATACAGTTAAATAAAATTTTTGCCTTTTTTTCAATAAAACTGTAAATCTGTATGTCGGTAGTCATGCTCTGTATATTCAAAGCGAGTAACCGTATGGTAATAAGACATTTATTATTTGTAATTAAAATTCAATACAAAGGAATGATAGTGAGATTATCATATAATCATTAACAATATGATAAATGATATAAAACGGATAAAATGCAACATACATTTTAATAGTCAGGTGAGAACCTTTTTAGGTGAGAAACCTTTTTAATCAATGGGCCTACTTAATTATTTTTTGGCAGGCTGCACATAGATTTACTCTTATTAATAATTTACCAAATGTTATTAATTATTTATCTATTAAATTTAAAAAAAAAAAACTTGGGCATCACCTAAAGTGAGGGTCCAATATACGGACTTAATTCCGACAAGCATTCTCTAGCAGTCAATTTGGAGGTGAGAGATGTAGTAGGTCAAGTCTGAAAGTTATATATAAAGCTTAAAAAAATATAAAACTTAAAATTATAAAGATTTCATACACTAATTTGGAAAGTACTACTATTTTGTTATAATTATTTGTATACATTGATGGAAGAAAGTCGATAATAATAAATTAAATTTTATAAATGTTCGGTGGGCTGAGTATTGCTTATCCTTGGTCTAGATTATATTAGACGTTAAGAAATTGCTTGTGATAACGAACCAAAAGCATGATTTTTTTTTTAAATATTGACCCACTTATTACTTAATTATCATAAATTAAAATTGTTTTTTGTCGATATATTAAAGGAAATAAAAATCTATGTAATAATATATAATTCTTTTTCAAATCATTGTGGTGTTTGATGTAATAAGAATGAGGTCTCAATTCATGTCTCAACATCAGAAATATTGGAGTGATTCATAGCTAGCGGATCACCAAACGCCAAAGACATCAGGTTTTGATTGATGATATTAATGTTTATATATTAAAATTTTAATATTATTTAACCATAAATGTTGGAAGCTTGTAGAGGGTATGACTGTAATATTAGTATGCAATTTACAATCAAAATACCAAATAAAAATAAAACAATCATAAGACTGGTGTCGAACAACTCTTAGAGTACAGAAAACTTTATATATTCTATATATTCGCTAGTCTAGTGAGACTTATTAATAATATCAATTACTTCCTGGTATAACATATATTATCAAGTATTCTATTCTACAGATATATTTGCCTTAGGCATAGTGAAACCGGATTACAACTATAACATACGTTATATGCGATTCATTAATAATAACGGTAGGAAAGATAAAACAGGCACTTGGATTTGTACAATATCCACAGTAATGTTGTACAAGTCAGTTTCTGAGGGGCAGCTTTCACCAACCGTCTGATAGCTAAGAATAGATTATTGGTTCTGTAGCGAATCGATTGTGGCACTCGCGGACAATTTATTTCACGTCTCGACGATTCTACACAGGCCTAAAGACAACCTTTCAGAAAGAAAAAAATCAGTAACAGATTAATAGTGTTAAGAAAAACTGTAACAAACAAAGGAGACTAATCTTATATTATTAATATATTGCAACAACACCGCTGTGAACGTATGACTACAAGTGGAAGGTCTCCGTTGCCGAAAACCGTCTAGGTATGTCCCATTGCAGTTGATAAACAGTACTATGAAAACATTACTTTCCGGTTTAAAGACCAATGAAACTAATAAAATTACTGGAGAACTTGACCTTACTACGTTTAAAGACGAGCGCGATGTGTTGCTGTATATACTAGCTTAACTACCGTCACGTTGATATGGGCAAGCGTATCACTTACCATCAGGTGAACTTATTGTTCGTCCCATCTTAAAAAAAATATGAGAGCCAGGGTATTCTGTGGGAGTATGGTAATCTTTTAACGGCTTCATTATCACGTCGAGGTTAAATGTTAGACCGCAAAAAAGTCAATTTAGCTCTACATACAACAGACAAAGATAAACCTTTCTAAAACACTTTTTATTAACTCTATTATTACCTTATTTTGTTGTTTATTGACTAAAAAATTTCCATTACTCAGTCACTAAGCGCCATACAAATGAACGGGAGAAAAACTGCATTCAATGCGACGGTGACGGGCGCGTAATACAAAACGCTGCACGCACCGATAGAGAACATGATCAAGTTGAAGATAAGTTAATACTTAGCATTAAAAATCAGTAATAATCCTGTACTTTTTAAATAACCAAAAGCGGTATTAAAAAATTTGAACCGGCGATTATAAATGTAAGTGGCCCATACAAAATTCTGGAACTTTGGGCACCCACAATTCGGGAACCCGACCACATACTGACAAAATTTCAAAGGGTCTGATCTTATCTAAGCGAGATCTGTCTGTATGACAAATTTCAGCTGCCTACCCTTGTAGTTCTCGAGATTGAAAATTATTGACGGACAGACTGGCGGACATTGTTTAAATAAGGATGACTCAAAATCAACGATTGCATTTTGCGGCGACTTACAACTAACGAGTTACTGAAGGACACAGATTTTTTTAAAAAAATTACAACGAAAATATGTGAATCTTTATTTTTAAAGGATTTTGTTCTCAGGTCCAAAAAAAGAGCTGACCTACAAAAGACTATCACATATAGAGACACATATGGAGCGATAAACATATAGTTTATAATAAATTTGATATATACAGAGAACAGTAACGGAAGCTATAATTTATATTTTTATCTTAACTTTATTCAGGTCTCCGATAATACCTAAATGCGAGATTAATTAAATACGCGTTTAGGAAACAATAAAGTGGATCAGTGAAGTATAAATAATTAATAATACAATAAAAAGAAAAACACAAATTAAGAAATCTCTCATAGACGAGCGTTTAATTGGGTTATAGGAAAATGAAATATTTCAAAATTAATTGTTCAAGTATCATAACATCAATGTGGAAATACCGATTACAAACGTAGTTATGCATTTGACCATGGACACTGGACTTTCACACGATGTTAAGTAACAATGGGACTAGAAAATAGTTAAGTCGTGATTGCTGAGAATTTTCTATGTCTCACATATTGACAGTTGGAATAGAGCGATGCAGTTACAGCAACAGATTGGCGATAGATGTAGATATAACAGAAGGCTTAAAAAAAACCCTATTACTAGTTACGGAATCGAAATAGGGACCCGCCGGTACCGTGTCATGGTGGCTTTATTTTATTTGTAATAGGTCTGAGTTTGCTACAGATCATCTAGGTAGGTACTATCACAGCTCCTATTACACAGCCGACATATAGTGCATACATGATGTTACTCGCTTCCGTAGAAATTAGCTGAATTCTGATTACCCTACACGTGTCCTCCGGGTGGTGCTAAACGAGTTACTAATTTCCGGTGGTAAGCTTAGGCTGACGGCTCACGGTACCACACATTGGGCAAAACCATGCCGCCAAATGACCCAGACGTGTTCCGGCGTGATGCTTACGACGCCATGGAGCTCACCGGTGACCTCACCCTTCCTCTACCGGAAAATATATTTTCTGTATTTGTGCGCCATGGGGTGCACCGGTGACCTCAGCTATGTATTTGACTGTAACTATGTAACCCATGTACAGAATTGAATAAAACTTATTTTCTATACGTATCGTAACATAATAAACAAATTACGACCAAAAGTATTTTTAAGATTTTTAATTTTTTATATCGGCGTTTAATGTTTTAATGAAGCCACGTGGAGGTTGGGTGTGAACAGCTGCAATGCGTGGTTAGGCACTTATTAGGTTAACGCGCTTTACCACCATAGACCACATCATTACTTAACACTAGGTGGGATCGTGGTCAAGCATTGACCCGTAACTAATAAAAAAAAAAACATTACTGTGTTCCGGTTTGAAAGTTGTAGCTAGTGAAATTACAGAGGTAACAAGATTTAACAAAAACTATATTTATATGATATGATATAAAGGAGATTATTTTTTTTATTGATTAGTTTTTTTATTCGACAAGGTGACGAAACTAGAAAAGCGTTCACTTGATGGTAAGTTGCTTGCCCATAATAACGAGGCGCTGGTTAAGATGGTATACACAGCACTACACAGCGCTCGTCGCCTTGAGACGCAAGATAATAAGTCTCATTACCCCAGTAATTTAATTAGAATACAGCATTCTTCAAACCTTAATACTGTAATGTTTGCACATTACTATTTGACGGTAGAAATAGGAGCTGCGGGACGGTACTTATCTAGATAGTCTTCAACAAAAGAGACTTACCGCTAGTAAATTATATATTAATACGACAAACGCAATGTAGTACTATGCAACGTTGTTATAGTTAAACCAGAGTTCCCCAAACT
>DWLS01003378.1:0-15847 GCA_018246255.1 Pachliopta kotzebuea | reverse complement strand
ACAAAATGAAATAGACTTAAAGAGAAGGCTTGACTATGTTAGCAACTTGGCACTGCAGCTTTTACAATACTGAGAGCTCCTTGAGACATGTTAAGTCTCATTACCCCAGTAATAACATCAGCGTACAGCATCTTTCAAACCGAAACATAGTACTACTTGTATATTACTATTTGCATATGGAGGTGATAATTATTTGCTATAGAAGTGAGCCATTGCTGAAGAAAACGTATATTGGAAAAGAAGTCATGTCAGGTCAAAGTCAAAGCCAAAGTCAAAGTCGAAGTCGAAGACAAAATTTTTATTCAATGTAGGAACAATAGTTCACTCATTGAACGTCAGAAATCTACCAGCTCGCAAAGCAAAGACCTCGGGCCTGAGAAGAATCGACGCAAGGAACTCAGTGAGCTGTACACATTCTTTTTTTCAATTACAAAATATCTTAAACGCAAACTTACGTGCTGCGCCAGCATCAGCCCGTTTTATATCCATATATTATCAGGAAAGTGTGCGCAGGAATTACATAACGAAATTCATCTATCCCCTTTCCACTACCAGACGACGGCGTAAAGCGATACTCCATCCTTATGTTGTGGACAACCCCAGTATTGGCACAAAGAGGTTCAGCTCCTCATTTCTAATAAGGATAGCTAAGGAAATGAACAACATCAGTGTTCCCGTCCAAATACGATGTGGGAGTTTTCATAAAAAGAGTGAGTAGGGATTTGCTAGATTAATGTGGCATTTAACACCAAGTGGGATCGCAATCAATTATTGACTTATTTTTAAAAAAAAATCAAAATTGGTTACCTTGGGAAATATGTTCATCATGATGATTTCCACGATGACAATATTACCGCATCCATTTAGCCGTGTATTTAGTAATTCGCCGGTAACAAGAGTTGGCCCGTAGCAATCTTAAGAAACACAGAGAGCGGGATCCTTAATAGAAATTTGAATAAAATCAATTTATTTTAACTCGGCCCGCGTTTATCGCGCCTTTAATAGATTGCTGTTTCAGAGTTAAAAAAAAAAAAAGAAAAACCGAATGAAACTCAACCTCCACCCGGCTTCCTTCCGAAGAAAACTTATTAAGTAGAATGGCACATTGTGTGGCAGTTTTAGGGTCCTTGAGCAAGATAAAGGCGTTTTATTCTATGCGAACTGTACACTTGAATTAGTTCTGAAACTCGCCCATCGCTTTTGATTTAATCAAACTTCCCTAATAACAGCGGAAAGCACTTTACTGTATGGTCACTTTTAAATGTTCTCACTGCTAAGTTCTTTGAACCCATTCATAACAACCACAGACATATAATGTAATGTAATAGAAAATATATTGAAAAACGTAAAGATAAAATATAGAAATAGTAAAAATAAATAAAATGTAAAATGCAGTGAAATTTGGAATGAGAGGCGATGCTTCAAAGATGACAAAAGCTAAAGATATATAGAAAGAGTGAAAAAAGGAAATGTAGAATGTAAGGATAGACAAGTTAGGGAAAATAGGAAAAGAGGGAAAGAAAAGAAATAATAATAAATAATAAAAAGACAGGACCCTTACAATACGAAGGGGAACGTTAAATAAAATAAACAAAAACACCACAGACATCACAAGAGTTTACTAATTTATAAATCTATATTTGCCGTAAATAAGTCCACAGTTATCTTCCAACTTAACTCTTAATAACGAAATGATAATTTTTATTTATTTTTTTATTTTAATACCCGTCTCTTGGGTAAAAAAAACTTTATTACAAAGAAACAAGATTATATAAACAACTAGTAGTGTTGCCCGTTGCATTCGCAACGAAACCTTTCATCTTAATAATATGTTTAATATGAATATAATCATGTCATAAACGGCGGCATCTGTTAATTAAATTAGCATAACGACTTCCCATTCTGCACGGACGTACGCCAATAATTCAACAAGAACAAGATTAGTAGGACATTAAAAAAATTACCAAATTTTATATTTTCATAACTTCTTTAAATTGTTTTTGGTATCAAAACGTGCTTGGAAATATCGATCATTAAGTAATCAACTTAGTGCAAAGGTAAAGACATATCTTACTTAATCTTTACTATAGACTAATTCGTACTTAATTGGTAACTTTTCCAAAGGGTGTAGTCCCACACCTCACCGGGATCCAAACCAACCTCAACAGCTGGTGCAGTCTGCTAATCAACAAAGAATATTCTAGTTCTCCTTCAACCCGAATTGGGCCAGCATGGCTAAAAACGGTCCAAATCTTCCATTATTGAGATTTCATATCCAGCAGCTGATAAACTTATTACATTTTTTTTAAGTCACAATACCTTCTGATACTTGCTTGAAAATATTAATAGTTACCACGATCCCACCTGGTGCTAAGTGGCGATGTGGTATATGGTGGTAAAGCGCATTAACCTAGTGTTTATAATTCATCATCAGCTTATTGACGTCCACTGCTGGATATAGGCCTCACCCAATAGTGGGGGAGATTTAGGCCATCTTCCTCCACGTCGGGCTAATGCAGGATTAGGAGGTGAGGCTGACTTGTATTTTGCGGGCTTTTGTGTGGGACTTTTTTCACCCGTGTGTAATTAAAAAAATATAAAATATAATACGGAACTCTTCAATACGAAAGCTCGCTTCACCCTTTGCGGAGCTTACAAGCTCGTTACTTGAGTGTGCCGGCGACGTGCGTTTAGATTTTTGTTTCATTTGTAAAAGTTAACGCGAAAAATAAACTCCAGCACCAGCTCTCAACTCCTCAACGACTAAATGAATGGAAACGGAAAATGTTCCAGACGTATCTGATAATGGACCCATTACACAGGATATCAAATGCGATGCGCTTGTACAATATATTTAGTTTCTATTCAATACATTTTTTGTTTTAATTTCATCTCAAGCAAGGTGGATAAAACAGTGGAAGATAACATGAGGCATGAAAAGGAGATAGTAGGAAAAGATAAAACAAAGGAAAGAGTAGAAAGAATAACAGAGAATCAAGGCCCTTAACCACATCACCAAGAAAAACGCGATAAAAAAAGGGATACGGTTACCCTTAACGCTGGTTAAGATGAGAAGATACATGAGATGTTAAATCTCATTACCCCAGTTATTTCACTACAGCATCCTTCAAACCGGAACACAGTAATATTAAACGACTGTAATAGAAGCTGCGGTGGTACTACCTAGACAATCTCTTGCTCAGAGACCTACCACCAGTAAAGTAGTGCAATTTTGAGATTAGATTACCTTATAACCTTTAGGCTTCATCTTCCAGTGCTCAAGCTGAAGGAGAGTCCCTTGTGCCAATGACCCTGTGGTGGACCAGACCTTACTGCTCATTGTCACCTCCTGCCCCTTATACGGGAGGATTGTGAGATTGAATTGGGAGAAAGATTGGTAGCATCACCTCTCTGATGAGTGAAGATGAGATTCGCTGCATATTAATTAAATATTTTAAGTCAGTACTATAGATGAAAATAAAAGTAGGCCGCAAACTTATAATGAAAGGCGATGCACAAAAGAGAAAAAAGACAAATGTAAAAACAAGAGTGAAAGAAGTGAGAAAAGTATGAGAAGGAAACAGAGAGTATAGACAATGAAAGTAAACAGACTCTTACCCACAACACGAAGAGGAACGATTGTTACATAAAATAAATAGAACAACTAATCCTCTTCCAGCGAACCCAAGACTTGGAAAAAGGATTGCCAAGGATCCTAATGATCCTTATTATTGATTCGTATTTGAACTAATATTGATGAGAGTATATCACAACTGTAAACAGAGTGTTCATAGGCAACAGATGTGCGATCGCACTTGGCTCTCATGCTGCACGGCCTCATCTGGCCCTAGTGTATACAGCCGGACCCTAATTGCGAACTGACGGCAGTATATTTACACAAACGATTATCTAAATTGCGTTAACAGCATCTGCCAGTTTTCACACTCGGTCATTCGAGACAATTTCAAGGTTGTTACAGAGTAACCAACTTATAGCGTCTATATTAATAGTTTTTTTGTTTAATTAATCACTTAAATCATCATCATCATTATCATCATAATGATTTTACTTAAATAAGTGTAGTAAATGACTTAATATATTATGTATATAACATATATAAAAATTGTTTTCAATTAATACAATGCCCATATTTCCTCTGACAAACGTTTGTTCGCTAGGTCTAATTATTATGCATTAAAAAATAATAAAAAGCACTTGCTTGAGTAAGGAACTCAAGCAAGTGCTTTATTATTTTTTAATATATATATTTGTATCAGATTGCCTTTTAACAAAATAAGATAATGGGAAAAGTCACTAAAGATGATAAATGTAAAACGAAAACGATTTGACGTTTGACCCGTTACGAATGTTAAAACTGATTAAAAAGTTTTTTATGCATATATATACATATATGCCCTTATACGGTATATATATATTTATATATACACGCCTATATGTTTGTATGTGTATGGAATTGGTATCTATAAATATATGAAAGGATTGTCAAAAACCACTACAAAAAGCATGAACAATATTTACATGAACAGATCCAAGAAAGAAGCAAGTCCACTACAGAAGCCAATAATTGACCACTTTAATGTTGTTATTTATATAAAAAATTTACTAGGTCTTCCTACTAATCAACTATTATATACTAATATCTTCCCTTTCGTGGCGTGCGTCCGTGTAGAATTGGATGTCGCTACGCCAACTTAATTAGCAGACGCCTCTGTTTATGACATGATTATTCTCGTATTAAACATTTCATTGAGATAAAACTTTTGATCGTTCGTTCGAATAGTTTAATATAAATGGGTTTTAAATCAATGTCACCTATTTTTTCTCGCGGTTGGTTAAATTTCTATAGGACCAATTTTAACAAAAAACGGGTCCAATTTGGACCGTTTTACACACGTGCTGAATTTCTAATTTCTAGACAGTTAATTTTGGCTTTAATACCTCTTTTCTATAAACATTATTTGACTCAATACATAATTAACATTTATAAATATTATATATATTTAAATGTTCTGATATCTCTGATTACTCTGTGTCAACGGACCCTCAAGTTGGTCTAAATTGCTGCCGGCATTAGAAATGCAATTTGTGTTATCGAAGAGTTATTATAAAGACCCCAGGCGACCTCGCCAGCAGTTACCAAAGCTCAATGACTGTTTGAAGTCCTGAATCCGAAGTCGACTGTTTATGATCCATTTCTTGGAATACTAATAGTTTCGACCGAAGTCCTAATAGTCTTGTGATTTGAACGCCGCCCTCCACTCCGAAGGTACCGGGTTTAAATCCCGCCTGCACCAATTAATTTTTCAATTTATGTGCAGTTAATATAACACCAACTGATATCACGTGCTTTAAACCATATATCAAATTGCGTGGATATAAACATTTAAAAAAATCATTTCTACCGACGCATATTATAGTAGTACATCTGAAAAACGTAGTTAATGAAATTAGTAGTACAGAAACTCAAAGTTTTACTACCTTCCACAATATATCACCTCTCCAAAAGTTAGCTGGTGAAGAATATCTGGTAGCATTAAGCCCGCCTTTTGTGTACTTTACTTTGAAGGTCTTACAATAAAGAAATTTAAAAGAAACCCATTCAGCACATAATCATGCCGATGAGAACAAAGCTACTGTATCATCTTTACTAGTAGTAGGTTTCTGTTGCCAGAAACCGTCTAGGTAACTCACTGCAGCTTCTATTACCGCCAAATATTACTGTGTTTCAGTTTAAAGGATGACTTAACAACTTACATCTCAAGACAGCAAGCACAATGTGTATATCATCATATATATACGATCTTAACTACCACCACATAATGCATTGCATCTGGGGGAAAGTCAGGGTTATGTGGGATTATAACCACTAAAACTCTTCTCTATGGTCATCTTTGGTGCATTGATAAAGACTCCGGGATCTTCTATGGAACTTACACTGCACTGCTGTTAAGCACATCCCAGGGAAAGCACTTACTTTTTCCAGCACCCACAATGTGATTCAACAAAATATGAGACTATTTCGTACTTATCGTCCGCCTTTAACTTACTTAACACGTTGCGATCGGGAAACGAGATTTCTCGTTTTTTAAAAAATTACGTTGACATCGGAAAACGAGATGTCTCGCTTTAAAAAAAATTACGTACGTCCTTTGTGCACTTTGCTAATAATTTACGTAGTCATCGAAAAACGAAAAAACCTCGTTTTTAAAATAATTAGACATCGGGAAACGAAAAAATTTCATTTGTGTACTTTGCTGGTAATTTTTAAGCACTTATTTTAGTTCTATTTTTTACCATAATGGATATGGATGATATATTTGAAAGTGAAATGTATAATTATTTATCAGACGTACCCAGTGATTGTGGAAGTACAGATAACAAATATGAAGACCATTCAGATAGTCACAGGCCAAAATAGTTTGATTTCATTAAAAATACCCCGATTTATAGACAAGTTTGAGCAAAAATTGCCCGATGGCAATGTGTTAGTAGACAGTGAAGGCCCCTTTCTTCAAAGCCCTTACTGTCTCCTTCTACTACAGGCAAGGCTTACCTTAGTCCTGTTCTTGATAGTCCGAGGCTAATAAGCGTATAACTTACTATCAAATGAACGCCTTGCTCTACTCTACGGATCATCGTATTAAAAAAATGCTTCATTGAGATTCTTATCAGTCACCAGGTGAACCAGAGGGATCTATAGTGTCATCGCTTAATCAAATAGTAAATATTCAGCAGTGGTTTCATGTATTATGAAACATTTAGTAATAGTTGCAGTGTCCCCGCCGCCGTTCGACAATATCGCATATACACGCTTAAGCTTTCCAGTTATTTGTCTGGATGCGTCACGTACCGGTTTTATGGGATCGCTACTCGTAAATTGAAATTGCGGACCCAACACGCCGTGTCCTAACGCTCCTCGCGTTATAATTTACCGCGGAGAATTTCGCGGGGGTACACAAAAACATTTCTATCATTTTCCTCAACCATCTATTGCTAAAAGCTGTTTTTAACCCAAAATAATTGAATCATATTTGTATATTATTTTTTGTTTACACTTTATTTGCACTTATTAAACAAGAGAGATATATTTAATAGGGATACAGTAAATAAAAAGGTGGACATAAATCACAATGCATTCTCTTCCAGTCAAAATTTAAGATGTCAAGATAATAAAGAACAGAAAATACAAATAGATGCCAAAAAAAAACTCAATTAATAGTATTATAAATATATTATTCCTTGATAGTTTTAGTACTTACTACAACATTTCACTTCTCTAAAAGTTGGCCGGAGGAAAGTGCCTGCTGACGTTAAGCCCACCTTTTGAATACTTTATTAAAGGTCGTACAATAAATAAAAAAATACCAATGAATAATAATGCCCTTAACAACGTGACTGGTAAGATGGTGTACACTGCACGACATTGTTATATGGATATTTATATATCCCCCGGTATAGAAATAGACGTGGGAGCATCAATAAACATGCGAACCGCAACATACTATTTCTTAGTATTTATTTCACTACTTTACAACCCCCTTTAAGCCGAAACACAGTAATATTTACAAATCACTGCTAGCTGCTATAGTAGCTGCCTATAAAGTCTCCGGTAATAGATACCTACCACCTCTACCACATAACTTATTTTTCTTATATTACCGAAGAGTTTGCAGAAACTGTCCATAAAGAGCAAATAATATAATATTCCATAAAGGCAGGTAATGAATGCGATACATTACGAAACGAGACGGAACGCAGCTGAGACCGAACGACCGAACGATCATTTGGAATTCCTGCATCTATAACAATAGTGAATACTTATATATGGAGTCGGACTAAGTTATTACAAGCTGTCTACATAAACAAAGTTATATTACGACTTGTTACGAACAATACTGTTCCAAACTGAAATCATTTCCTGCTTAAGAGTGTAGGCATATCGTCACAAAATTTATTCACCCTGCCCGTCGCCAAATTGTGGTTTAATTTGGCGTTAAGTTTCCCGCGGGGTTGGGGGAGTTATTTATGCGAATTCCTCTCCCCGAAGTGTTGCAGATTGTATGGTGGTGTTCGATATTATGTCGTCATAATGGCTACGTTATTAAGGCTTCCCCATTTCAGTTTGTGGGGAGCTAACGGCTCAGGTAATTTATAGCCTCTGCTAATTTACTACCACTAATCATTTCCCGATGCCAAATTTGTTACGTGTAATACGTTCAGAATAAGAAAAGGTAATTATTAAACCGTTACACAAATCTTATTGATGTTGTCTTTAATTTTTTTATTATCTTACAAGGCACCATTAGTGTCAGACTCTATTCCTGTTGCCAAGCATAAATAACTGAAAGAGTTGAAAGTTCACTCTTGTCTGAATGGCCGTAGTCTTTGATCCTGGCGTCAGAGGCAAGCTTCACAATACACCTTTTTTTGTTTATACTTATAATTATGACGTGTTCCTCATTACTAAGGATTGTGTCTTCGATGCCGGATCCAGTGATTTGGTTAGTTGCAACATATAGTGTAACGTATCATTCCACTTACTACAGACCTTCAAGCAGAAACACAGTTATTTATGCTTGGCAACAGAAATAGAGACTGGTAGAAGTAAAGGAAAAGAAACAAAAGAACTAGTACGTTCGTCATAAAAGAATTAAATAATTATTTCCACAATAGCAAGGAAAAGGAAAACAAAACAAACGGCCTCGACATTAACAATATGAGTTATTGTCCGAACAACCGCTGCGTTCTTTTCATCGGAGCTAACAATGAAAGAATCATTAATTCACAACCCAACAAGATGAAGTATCAAATAGTTTGTAAAAGAAGCAATAAATCCATTTGGGCACAGCCTACCACACCGCTTAGTTGGAAGTTAAACGATCAAGCTGAACTGGAATCAGGCCCGGCCGCGGCACCAGAAGAAATTTATGGCACGCCGTCGCCCCGAATTTTATCGTTGGAAAATACATCTTTTTCATCCTTAAAGGTTTGTCAACGTCGATCGGCGATTCTGTAGAAATGAGGGCCATTTGATATAAACTCAACTTCGTTCGGTTCCAGAAAATGATTTTAAGAATGTCCCCCGGATAGAATTTCTTTTCTCCTATCTACAAGCTTTGTTGGATGGCGCCGGATTTTCTTAGTTTCTACATTTTTGTTATTTCGGCCTTCGCAATTTAAATTTTTAATTTTTCAACTTCTTTACTTATTCACTGATTTTTAGAGGAACCTGTAAAATTTTCAACAGCTTTTCGTTACGTTGACTTTGTTTAATTTAAATGATAGTTCTAATAGCCATTAAGCAGCTCGCTGTTAATTAGTACGATCGCGGTTCCTATTTCTTCAGTAAAATAGTAATGATTAAACGTTATTGTATACCGGTTTAAATAATATATCCTAGTGAAATTACTGGGGTAACGAGATTTAGGACTATATATTCAGGCGACGAGAACAATGTGGTCCTGTGTATACCCTATTAACCAACTCCATGTTATAGGTAAGTCTATAACTTACCATCAGGTGAACACTTTACTAGTCTTATCGAAAAAAAGACAAGTGGAATATTACATAATACTGTTCAAAATTCTAATGAACAATTCCTACCATAAAAAACTTTATTAAAGTCATAAATTTTTGAAATATAGCAATTTCGTCACGGTGTTTTCCTTCACCGGAAACTCAAGCTCAATGGAAATGGAACCAACGTCTTTTAAATACATACAAACTGACCTGTTGTGGTTTCTTCGAACTTTGTACAAATTGAAATATAAATCGATTCACACATAAATATTTTCATATAGCTCACCTCAATTGTATATTAAATGTTTTTTATTACTCGATGTGCCGATGACATGAGCAAAGCGTTAAACTGATTGTAAGTGATACGCTTGCCAATAACAACGCGACTCTGGTTAAGATAGTATACACAGTACCACGTTGCGATCGCAGTCTTAAGATATAAGTTAATAAAGACTCGTTACCCCAGTAATTTCACTAACGTACAGAAAGAACACTTTAAACCGGAACGATATTTGACGGTAGAAATAGAAACTGCGGTGGTACCTACCTAGGCGGTCTCCGGCGACAGAGACCCTTCACCAGTAAATATGGAGCAACTAAAATCCAAATTGTAAGAAAGTAAAGAACTAGAACATAAATATGTAATATTGGTTAGTTATTTCTATAAAGATTTGCATGAAGCCTTTTAGAAATTAATGACGGTAGGAGCTGGTCGCTGGGCGGCGTGAGACGGTCAATTTCCGCGAGTGCCGCATAAATCCAGCTGAGGCGGCACCCTCGGCCTCATCTTCGCACGGAAATGCAAACCAGACCGCGTTGTAGAGTTATGGCCGTTTTAACAAGGGAAACGTTGTAGTTTTTCACTTGTCACGGTTTTACAAAGAGCCGTTCGCGTATTCTCTCGCTTTAAACGGGAAGTCGGTCCGGACCGGTGCATTGTCTTATATTTTCAAGTTTCAGTTAAAATACATGTGTTTTTAGGTTTGCCGGAGCTTCCTTTATCCTTTTCTGTTTTTCATTCTGTCTTGTATTTCCATTTCTTCTACAATGGAATACTTAGAATTATTTTCCTAACATTTAACAACTTTAATGTATCTGTTATCGGCAAATTAAGTAAGCATAGTTTAAAACGTTTTGTAGTACAAAAAAGATAAAACAAATGTCTTCTTTTGTCGCATTTTTGTAACATCTAAAAGAGAAAGAGTATGATATAGAGACCCTGCCGCTGCTGTCTTAAATCAGAGGTTAAAAAGACATGCTTCAATATTATGAGTGTGGAGAGAAGATTAGTAATATTCTTTCCAACTTTAAAATCGAAAATGGTTTCAGAGGATCAAAAAAATTTTTTTTCGCGTGTCACTAAATCTAATTGAAATCTCAAATGCATTGATTCATTTATCGGCAGTATCCAGATTGAACGTCACAAACAGGCCGCGTATATTTTAATTTTACAAAGAGACGGCACATAAAATGTGCGAAGCGAAAATGCAAATTTTGTTGTGCGCGCTGTGCGCGGCGGAGTTTCTATTTCACGCGCAAATGGATCGCGGGAGAGATTTATGCGCGGTGATGACGTCAACAATTTTTGCCGAGTCTAGCGGAGTAAAAGCTCTATGGATTCCCATGATGAATGTGGTAATTACTGAAGACTTAATTTCTTTCTTTTGCTCCCACTTCATGTCTATTGTGAAGAAAATAGTCAGACCTTGTAGCTATCACAGAAAAGTTCCTCGACGAATGTGATGATGATTCACTCCTTTATGTTACCTAATCATGTCTGCCATGATAACCAGCATAAGGCTGTACAGGTCTTATCGTTTTTTAACACTCTGCGATTTGGCTTTGATTCGAAAGCTTTTACGACATGTCTATACGTTGAAAAATCCGTTATTTTCTGTCTCTGCTTAACTTATGGCAACATCTGGTGAATTTATTATCATATCTAGGATAAAAGGTACATATGGTAATAAAATTTACTCACCCGGAATACTACAGCTATTATATGCTGCAGGCTGTTATAACACTGTTATACTACTCGCCACTATAGCAATAAACAGAGTATCAACTACAAAACTCTGATAACATCGCGCGACCTTCGCCGCCGCGATCTTCGCTTGGAATTGTCAACTTTACGCATAAATTAAGCGAGATAAGCGAAAATATTGTCTTCGTGGGCATATTTTGCTACTATCTATGAACTGATGGCAAAAGTTCCGTCGAACAGGAGCACTGTGACATTGGGAGTCCCGTTCTTTACCAGACTATATACGTACATAAAAATATACCAGATTTGGAACGATCGTTACTATCTCAATTTTATTTTATTTTTGATTTAAACTAATATTTGATATATTTAATGTGATTTTCGATACTTTATAAATTGATACGTAATTTTATCATTCATCGTATAAGTTATTTTATACACAAGGAAACTAATAGGCCCGCTATTTACCTGATATTTACTGAAGAGCTGATTAGATTGTTACTACAAAACCACTTTTTGATTGTCAGTAACGACTAAAGATGTTAGGTTGTTACTCTAGTAATTTCCCTACCTACATTAAAACCAGAACATATTACAAGTATAATCGATACATAAAGAGGGATTTTACTGATTTTACTCCAGCTTCTGTGAAAATGGCTGAATTGGATAGTCATCATTACATACCAACGACTAAACTATTTTTTATATTTTACTGTTTCCAAGCTTAGCTGTGTTCTTCTGATTAAAAATCAACTCTTTTGTTAGGGAACAAAATTTCTTTACTTATTTTTTAATTAATATGTAAAACAAAATTTCTTAAATTTTAACTGATTTTTTCGTATTCCCTTTCTAACCACTCCACGTCTCCTAATATTATTTTCACTGGGAGACCATTAACAAACAGAATTGCTCGCAAACTCATTTTCAATTCTAAAAGAATTTCCTCACGCGCCCTTACTTCTGTAAGTAGAAATATTTGTAGTCCTCAAACATGGGACTTTCGTTATAATTTAATGTGAATAATCCCACATTTCTTCTTTCGCCACTTAGGTACCCTCTGCTGTAACATGGGGTTACAGGGATATCATGTAGAGTAGCCACAACGACACCTGCCAACGAATTTCATAAGTTTAATATAGAATTAGAAGCCTTCAATTTTCTATTTACATCATCATGATTATCCGTTTTCTACGGTTCTTTGTTGACATGGGTTTCCACAAGGAATTTTATTTAGCCTGAATTTCGGCTATATGCATCCAGTTTCTAGTAGCAGTCGTCTTGGACATTTCGTCACTCCCTTTGTAACGTACTTCATTCTGGGACTCTTTACACCAGTAATCAATTCTGCTAGAGATGTGATCAGTCCACCGCTAGTTTATTATGTATATTAGGAAGAATATGTCGTGGACTCACAGCTCTGTGACTATTCAAGTTTCCTAACCCTCAATCCACAGGAAACAAGGGTGGACAAAGATCATACTTCTTTTCATAATCGTTCGCTGCAGACACGTTAAATACAGGCGGCTATAAAAATTGTACAAAAACCATAAATATCCCGCAGTATTCAATTATATTTGGACGCGTCGCATACTTGAGGGGTCCGCGAATGTAATAAGTTGTCGCACCCCATACACGTGTCTCTTCATAGGTGAGGGGAGTTCGGTACAACAAACAAAAATCCTTTACAAATGTAATAGAAAAATAATATTACACATCTTTCTCTCGTCTGAAACTACAAAAGAGTTGATTGTCTTTATTTGAACAATTTGGAATTATAATAACGATTTCTTTATATCATCATCATTATTTCAACCGATAGACGCTAGATGAAGTTCTCCTGTAAAATATTGTACAAAATACGATCTTGTGTTGTTTGGATCTAATGTTCTTTATTATATTCATTAGTAAACAGATTATCAAATAGCAACAAGGGGTTGTTAGGGGTTCCACAGAACAACATTTATTATATTAACATCTAAATTTAACAAATTTTTATAAAATTGCTTTAACATATCATAATGTTATAAGAGATTGCTGTACACGCCTGTAACTGGCTTACATACCAATACCTATTCTTATAATTGTTAATTTTAAGCTTGAATGTTTTATATGTATTGATGTTGGTGTGTCTAAATAAATAAAAATAAACAACTCATAACATCTAAGCCAACCTCACCTGCTCGTGTAACCTACTAATCAACAAACGAGCATTGTGAGAGATGTTAAAAATCCTCCATTTTTAGGTAAGGCCTATGTTCAGTAGTGGACGTCTATCAGCTGGTGATAAATTAGTAATGTGTTAAAATTTTTGATAAGTTTTTTTTCTGTGATTAAATACGGTATCCCTTTTTCCCTTAATAGTATAAAAGATAAAGTCCGGGTGGTGGCGTCGCCCGCAGCGTTTCCGTTGCGGTCGCATTTGTCACGCGACTCGACCGCACCCGCTACCATCTGTCATATACTCCTGACTGTCATAGGTCATAGACTAAGTAAAAAACAGAACTTTATTTTATTCGACTTGCAAAAGCATTCACCTGAAAAGCGCTGTAATTATCCTTATTTAAACAACAATGTTATGTTATGTGTAATATAATATTAGTATGTACAATATTTAACTTCTTCGCCATTTATTTATCGTTAGGTTATATGAATGATATCTGTGTTGTGTATTATTGTTGATATATGCTTTTTCTTATATTTCTAGCGTAAGTTAAGCGATATAGGTGCCCACAGCACAGGCTTGCCTAGTGTGGGACCATCGGAAATAAAATATTTAAAAAATGTCAAATTTCGTCATGTAGGTTAAATATATGTAAATTCATAACTGTGGTAGACAAGATTAAAAAAAAAATGTCTGTCCGTCTGTCCGTTAACAATTTTCAATCTAGAAAACTACAACGGGTAGATGAAATACAATTTGCAAATATCATTACGCTTACTAGATTTTTTTTAAATAATTAACACTTAACATAACAGACAAAATGTAAGTAGATGCTTATGAAAGTAAAGCTCATTATGTTCTACCGCCTAAATATATTTTAGTGAATATATTATTTTTTACTGAAGATATAATACTAGATTTCACAATTCGCAAAAATCAATATCACCATTATATGATAATTATCAACAATCTTATCACCAGTTAAAACCAGACGGAGTCGTGGTCAAAACGTTAAACCATTTATAATACGAATTAAATAACTGCTATACTATCCATATTTAAACGACAATATCCGTCCGTCCGTCTGTTCGTCAACAATTTTCAATCTCGAGAACTACAAGGGTCAGGAGCTCATGCTGAAATTTGTCATACAGACAGATCTCGCTTAGATAAGATCAGAGCCGTTGGAATTTTGTTGATATATGGTCAGGTTCCCGAGTTGTGGGTGCCCAAAGTTTCAGAATTTTATATGGGCTACTTGTAATAGTAAAATTACTATGGTAACGAGACTAACATCTTGTATCATTTAAAGTAGCTCAACTTCCCAAACAACTAGTCGATTTATAAAAACAAAATTAGTATATATGTTGGTTATATCAAGTTTAAGTGTATACTTTAAACTTAGTGTTAAAAAAACTATCAACCATATGCGATAGTTTTCATAAGATTTTTTACTACCCACATATTCTTTGCTTTCTTTATTCAAGAGGTCACCGAGATGAACAAGGCGTTCACTTGAAGATAAGTGATACGCTTGCACATAACATGTTTAAGATGGTATACACAACACCACATTGTACTCGCTTTGAGACAAAGTTTTAATCTCCTTATCACAGTAATTTGTCCAGCTTACGGCATTATTTTTAGTAAATAACCCCTTTTCTCTAAGTGACTTCTGCTGATGTTATTCTTGCCACAATGTCTGGTATTGATGGTATGGTGAAGATCGTGAGAAAGTGGTGGATGGAAGGATCAAAGGGTCCATAGGCGAGGAGATCTTCAGTGGAAATCTGGTGGAATTTTATCTGTTGAAGATGATTCTGTTCAAGTGCCAACTATACCAGAAATCATCTTAACAAGTACTTAACATCCTCAATCTTACTACAATCAGCAAAAAATAGTACACAACAGCATAAAAAGTTACTATATTTAGTTCAACCATGATCTAAAGCGTGGTTCATTATAATCTATAACACAATTCAAGAGAACAACTTCTAAGTATCAAACTATACTAAATAAATTTTTTTTCGCTTTTTTTTTGTACAAATCAAATTTTTGTTTGGTTGTTTTTGTTCCTTTATCAAATATTGTATTTTTGTTTTGATTGCTTTTATGTTTTAATGATTTTTGTTTGTATTTATGTCTTGGGTGAATGTTCATTG
>DWLS01003377.1:0-15847 GCA_018246255.1 Pachliopta kotzebuea | reverse complement strand
ATAAAGAAGTACTTTTAAAATTTATGGAAAAGATTACACAGGATGCTGTTAAAAGTAATAAAAATAATTAGCAGGTAACAATGTACATTTAACGGCTTTTGCGATTAGTAGATAAAAATTATAAAAACAAGTAAGTATTTTATAAGCAAACAATATCTCCGACTATAGTCCGAGGGACAAAAGAGTATATTCAAATATAAAAAAAACAGGGCTTTGTCGCTTATGCGAATATGTCGCCCTGTTTACAAACACATAAATAACTATATTACGATTAACAACGATTTAAAGTACTCATAGGTCCCTTTATTATTATATTTAAACTACCAACTTTTGATTGCTTTCCCGAACATTCCATTAGGAAGTGATAAAAGTCGTCAATTTTGTTACAATGAGAGCAATAGGGAGAAGAACATTGATTGTTATATCAGTTGGTAAAAGGTCTTTTTTGTAGAAGATCGTCTAGGTAACTATCACCACAGCTCCTATTTCTAACGCCATACAGAACTGTGCAAACATTACTTTCTTCTAGTTCGAAGGGTTATGTATGCTAGTGAAATTACAATTTACTATTTATACCATTTTCACCAGCGCCACGTTATGGACAAGAGTATCGCTTATGATCAAGTCAACGCCTTTTTCATCTCGTCGCCTCGACAAATAAAAAATTACAACTTGATAAATTTAACTTTCTTATATATGTCGTCGGAGGCGATACAGAAGTGTTTTTAAAAATTGTGACGTCACGGTTACTTCCATCATGATGATTCATGTCGAAAGCAGACTACATATAGAATCTGATCACTGTTTATTAGTATTTCAGAGGTCTGTACTGTTTGACGGCTAGCTAACGAATGACGTTCCGTCGGTGGAGCGGCCGTATTTATTGTGATGGTTGCAAAAAGTGGTATATATTTTTAGGTTAGGTATTGAAATAACACGTGGTGTTTATAAACCACGTGTTGCTTACATTACAAGAAGTGATATTGAACAACTTGACTCGACTTGAGTAATTACAAGTTACAATCGATTCCAAACAGATAAAAGATGTTTTCTTGACTGATTGTTTGACTTATTTAAGTAAAGTGATTCTTTATAATTGCCGCGAATTATCTATCGCGCCGATATATACAATAACATGACAAAAGAATGAAAATGTAAACAAAGAAAAATAACCCAGCGAGGCCTCAAATAACAAAACCAAATTAAAATATGCCTAAGTAACAAAAAGAGATTGTCGCGTACCGGAAAGAAAACATCACTATTTACATCGCTTTTTTGAACATCAATTAATCAACTTCCTGTCCATTTTTTTTTACTTTATTTGCACCTAATATTTATAAGAGTAAGTATTAATTGTTTATTTATATATACATAAAATATATTTAAAACTGATTGATATGATATATAATATAAGCGCTACAGACGCCCACAGTACAAGCTTGCCTAGTGTAGGGCCGTTGAAAAATTAAAGTAATGCATGTATTTGTTGTAATAAAATAAATAAATAAACATTATTGTATTGCTTCGTAAATATTTATTGATAAAAAAAATTGTAATTAAAAAATTACGGAAAAGTTAAAATTTACACATCGCCAGCGATTCCGGCTGAAGTGTGAAAGGTTCGCGTGCTACAACCTTGTTACGCGCAAGCGAACAAATAGGCGAAGCGATTGAGGGGACTCACGCGAATTCGCGTGACCGGGTATTTGATTAGGGCCGGCATTATCTGAAACTTTGGGCGTTCTTTATAACTTCGGTGATTTGGTGGAATTATACCGTAAAGGCAGTGAGAAACAACAAGTGTAAAAAAAACAAACTGTACTTGCTCTAGAAGATATTGTAAAATAGCTACTGTTTTTACTGTCACTTAGCTTGCAACTTGATAACTTAACACTGATATTTCTGGGACGAAACGATTAGTTATTTATCAAGCTAATAACTAACTGAAATCATACAATAAACAAACATGATATAAAACACGCAAAGGGCGGTCTTAGTGATAAAAAGTATGCCTTCCACACGGCCTCGGATGATGTAACAATATAAAACCATCATCTGAGTATATAAAAAGTTTTAAGTGAAGGTACGTAAGGAGGATAAATCATGAAAATATTACTAGCATATAAAACTCCGTTCGACCTTCTGAGTTAGCAAAAAATCCTTATGAGGAAAACGGAAATTCATTGGAAAACTTATACGTAACTTTGCAAATGGAAACAAACGTAAGCTGGTGATAGATTGAAATTAATTGCGATGATAATTATCATTAGGTTTTGGATAATAATGATGCCTGAAGTTTCTTGTTCTACCAAATCTAACATAATATAGCAGCGTTCAGGTAAAAGTTTTTTAAAATGAAGATGCCAGTACTACTCCCTAATTGGTTATGACCTCATCGAGGAGTCTGCAAAAGCTATATTTGGAGGAAATTCTACAATAAAAGTATTTTCAAAAGGCACTGGACTTAAACAACACAAGTTCACGTTTAGCTGAATTCATTATAATATACTATACTTATGTACAGCATTTGAGACGATGATGAGGCCACTCAACATAAACTACTTTCTTTCCTACCCCATGTTAATGAATATTGTAAGGTGCGATAGCAACGGCATGTAAGTAAAAAAATTAAAGCTACCAAATAAAGAAATCTATAAACAATTTCAACATTCTTGTCAAAAACAGTGTCATCAAAGATTTAAATGAAGCCAAATCCATTAACGCGGAGATTACTTCTATGAGAGAGAATTAAAAAGAAAAATACGGGGGCGTAATAACAACAAAGAGAAGCAGAGCGATGTAAATCAACGAAAACAACGTCAAAAGAAAAATAAATAACATTATCCACCGCGAAATGTCACAAGACGTGACGGAGTGCGCTCTGCACACCCTCCTTCCCCTACCGACCCCCCTCCAGAGCTAATTAACCTAATTACACAGGCTAATTATGAGTTGGAACTGAATTAAAATAAGGACAAAATGACTCCGTTCGTTAGTCCCATTGATTCTTTGAACACGCTTCAAATGTGGAGGCCGTGGGTTCATACTCACGAAGTATTTTCTTTAAGATATTGTAACTTCCTCTATACCCATACGTGGCAAATTGCGGGTTGAGATTGTATTATTACCATCAAATAGCTTATCTGTATCCATAACTAATAGTTTGCAAACGTTATGGTCTTCAATATCGAAATTATTTGGATGGTGAAACTTAAAATAACGTGCTAAGTGTGGTGTAGTATTGCTAATCTAAAAATGTGGGTTTTGATTAATTAAATTTTTTTGACAAGGATTGTAAAATAAATTGAAACAATGAACAAAAAAATTATAAACTTTCTGCCTAATCTAATGATTAGCTCAGACAAAATATTGACGTTTTTCTCATAGAAATATGTTTGACTAATCTTTTATACATTTAGATACTGAGTTCGCATTTTAGTCTAAGAACCGCCATAAACCACCATAAAGTAATTTATATTCGATGTTATCCTGTTCTCTTCCAGATATTGGCATGACGTTAAATATTTTACATCATTCGGGGACCTACCGAGCGCTCTCCTCAGCATTACGTAATATCTCTGAAATTACATTAACCCTGAAAAGAATTCATTCAAATTGGAAGTTATTCCACTTACATAAAGGAATAAAATATTGAGCATCGGCGGAAAAAAAAATTGAGGAAAGAATATAAGCGGTATGAATTGGCGAATCATTACATCGATGGATCAGATATGCTAATGGCGGGGCCCGCTCCGGCGGACCGCCTTGCTGGATGTAATCTAGGAATTGCTTACGATTCACCATATCAACCCTCTAGTTTAATACGGAATCGTTTGTACGGCGGCGAATGGCCTGTTTGCGGACCTGTAATCAAAAACATCGCCTAAATCCACGGCGATAAGGGTCTAAATGGGGTGGAAACTGTTACGGTATGGTTCTCTAGGCCAGGGTCCGCGTCCGGAACAGTCGCATTAAGTTAATGATATGTTATGTAAATGTACGTCCACATTAATGCGATGATAATAATGGTTTTGTTTGTTGCGTATATTTTAATAATATATCATAGTTTTAGATTTAATAGGCCTCTCGTATGATTGTCAGTAATACAATATACCCTTTATAATCAGATGATACAGCAATATTTACCTCTTCCATATACTATAGAAAGAAGAAGTTGGGAGATGTTTATATAACTTTAGAATGCCTACTAATAGAACTATTCGGTGAATGAGAAAGTTAATAAAATTGTTGATAACGGAAATACACTTCTCCCTTAATTTAAGACGGTAAAGCACCATCTTAAAACAAGCTTTAATTAGGTCTGGTCAATGCCAAATTTTTATTAATCATAAGATTAAGTTAGATTAAATCTGAGACGCTGACCACAGCGTCAGTATAAGCTATGGAGTCTTCAAAAGAAAATGACGGGATAATGAAACTATACAATTAACTATGGATCAAAGAATTCTCCAGCTATCGGAAAGATCAAGTTTTCATACAGCTCCTAATACTAAAGGCAAAATCAGCAAATCGTATCATTATGAAGCGTTAATAAGAATTTATCTTTCCCAATATTCGGGGAAAAAAGGTAAGGTGATTATTGTGAGTTATGCGACTTCGGTGACGTTTAATTTGGCTTATTCCGTATCGATGGAGGTTTTAATGAAACAACTAGTAATTAGATTTTGGCTATATGGCTGTGTCAATTACAATACTATGGTATTGGAAGAATATTTCGTAGTACATTGCAACAAAGTTGTCTGTATAAGGTAAAGGGAAGACTTACTTGCTCGCAAAACTGCTATTACTCCTATGAGACATACTTTTCAAAAAAATAACAACGCTTATGTTATTCTCATTATTGAGAGTCAGGGTCTTCTCTGAGAAAGAGAGTCATTGCTATTTATATACAAAATCCGCTTAATGTGGGTTGGTGGATGTCTTCTCCTTATTTTCTTTAACCGGTACATAAAATTCGGTGTGGATCGAACCCATTGAGAAACATAACGCTTAATTGCGCCCAAAACTGAGCGATCACAGCTTCGGGGATTAACTCCTAGTAATTTTTAATCTTCCATTATGTACGATGATCCCGAGAAAGTTCGGGAACCGGCCGAGATCAAACACATCAACTCTTTGACTAAGAAAAGTGTAACTGAATTAGAACTGGAAACTCCATTACTTACCGAAAACCTTTTTATTAGTACGGAACCCTTTCCCTCTGGCAGGGTCAGGACTCGAATAAATTGCGTACGGAGGATAATTCCGTATTAATTATATGTTTGAACGTCTGTTTAATCCTGTTCTATATTTGCCGGGCGTTTTCAATTTAAAATGTTTCATTAACTTTCCTTTCTGTTTGCTTCTGTGAGCCCCTATTAGAAAAGTTTTCGAAAAAGGAGTATATTTCTTATATTTTCCACTTTCTTTTTAATCGTAATTTTTCCCATTTTATATAATGGAGGGTGGAAGCTGATTTTATAGGTACATAATGATTAAGGATACTATTAGTTTCAATAGCCTAGTGACGAAGCAGGACCACGTGTGCTGATATTCTTAAGCAGTTTTTTTTTTATAAGAAACGGAGATTTTTATTAGATACTATGCCTTTGAGAGGAAATCTGTTCTTTATAATCCTAGTTCTAGCTTTATACCAAACTTTCAAATGAGACTCTTTTGCTCATGATGGAAAGAAAATGAACAGTCTATATATATACTTAACATTTTAATCTCATTTTACTTTGTTTAACGCTACAAACTAACGTAGCAAGTGATTGAATGCATAATTATCTAGACAACGTTTTAGCCACCGCTGGATGTGCCGCATCAAGGTCTAAGTGGGTCGTAACTCAAGTCGTGTACCGGCCGGTTGGTACGTACCCGTTTTTGTAATTACCCAGCTCACCCAGACGCGGCGTGCGGACGCTGCGAGAATCTGAGGGAAGCTTTTATATACATTTTAGATGTATATTACAGCGCTTCCTGCAGAGAAATTCTGGTAAATTTGGATAAATTCTCCATAAGACAATTTGTCGTTAAACAGGCAACCACGTACTAAATAAATCTATTTAGAAATTGCGCTGACATAAAACTTAGAATAAATAAAATATTGTCCTCAACTACTGAAGACTATCTAAATTGGTAAACCAAATCAAATCAATGATCTAACTCTTTACCTTAATTTTCGTGGTAATGTTAATAAAAAGTCCTAATACGGTGAAGGCCATAAAAACTCTGTCTAAGATGGCAAATAGCCAGGCGGATTTGAAAGAATCTTATTCTATCTCCGAATTACATGGCAAGCGTTTATCTTCAAGTAAGTTAAGAAAAATTAAGGCTACTTGTGTTTTTTACATTTATTACTGTGTCCAAGGTAAAGCTCGCAGAATTTCAATGTTTGTATCGCAACCACAACATATTTCCGAAAACGACAAATCTCCTCTGACCTCTCCTATCAAAATATATTACTTTACATACTGCACCAGGGTTCCCTTAAATTGAAATAAGTCATAAAATATGTTCGGGTGTATCGCCCATCCCTGCCTCAGTGCCAGCCGCGGTCCCAACGCGCCGGGGAGATTTGTTGCGAGCGCTCCGCCAAGGCGTTCAAACGGATTTTCGTCGGCGATGTATGGGCAAAGCTTTTTGACAGCGGGCAATTTCCGATAACGGGTCCAGGACATGGCGGGCCGGGTTCTTGGAACGAAAGTATTCACAAAAGTAACTAAACGTCTATACTGAAAGTTTTATAAATAAACAACCCATTTAATGATCGCAATATTGGAACTGGTAACACTCTGGGCAGATTGGTCCTTACAAGGATATCACAAAGGTCGTTTATCTACCACAGGATGCAGGTTCCGGCAACAAAGACCTAATATCAGTAAATGTTTATCAATTTATCTGTAGCTGAAAATTTTGCAAATTCGTTATACACGGATGCAGGAGTTAACGACGCTATTAAAAACTGATGAAACGTTTCAGGACACAAAGTTTCAGGACCGTAAGTCACGTTCCTGTATTTAATTAATAATTTTCAGCACGGACGGCGGACGGTAGATTGTAATTTGATTTCTGGACGTAACGTGTCGCAGATTAAAAACGTTCAGATAAGCGCCGTTTCACTGCGCCTGTGCGCTAAGCTCCGTGGTTTAGAGAAAAAAGGACTTTTAAACCTAGCTGAAAATACAGATTATACAGGCCATTCAAACTGAAATTCTGATATTCACGAAGAAATGTTTTTAAAATAACGACCTACAAAACTAAACATCTAAAATAATAATGATAATGTACGCTTTATCTACTCTCTCAAACAACTATAACTTCAGCTCTTATTTCTCAACTCCTGATTTTAAATAAAAAAATACAAATAAAAGAGATATCATTTAATGATAGTAGAAACGGCTCTTTTTTAAGAGTATCTTGTTATGTTATAAAAGTTTCCGTTAATTTCCCGCGTAGAGAAGTGGGCCCCGATGTAATCTCGTGCACGCAGTACAGCCGCCCGCAGCCCGGGGGAGCGGCACAAAAGGAGCAATAAAAATATTCCTCCCCACAATGAAGCGAGCCGAAGAAGTGCTCGTATCTACCGAGAATCAAATTACTAACCTTCCTGTACTTGTATTGGGTTCGGTTTGTTACTACAATTGTATCAATATTGGACGTCGTAACTCGATTTCCTAACGGAATGCTCGCCGTCAACTCGCCCTTGACGTCGGTCGACAAAATGGCGGCCGCGGACGTCAGACGATTATTCACAATAAACATTTTGTTATGGATTTATTATGATTTCAACTTTGACATTTCGATTTGTCAACGATTATTAAGGAAATATTTTTTTACATCTACACGAGACTAACATTTGATCTCATGGTCTTTAGCTACAATAAGGTATATATAATTCTTTATAGTAAAGTTGTTTTTTTGTATGTATTGTTGTATATTTTTTGTATGTATTTTACCTCTACTTCTTTTTTTTAGAGACAAATAGGCAGATGGATGTGTCTTATCTATTTTATGTATATACTGTCTAAAGAGTAACCTCCTTACCTTGCCATAACCCATTAAGTAAAAACGTATAGTTATTGATTCCATACGAGTATTAGTTCCCTCTTTTTGTTTATATTTAAGTTCATGTATACTAGCGTTTATAAAACAATGTATGTTGTGTATACAACAAAAATCAGATACAGAACATGCTCTATCACGTCCAGATAATGTCGTCGATGAATATTTAACGACATGTGTTCGTCGTAAATCCGCTATCATTGAAAGTGCGCATACAAATTTTCATTTTGATCCGCCGAAGGAGCTCTCGAACAGTTCCCAAACAGCGATTTCGGAGGCCGGCTGGAGGAATAAGCAGAATATTATTTCTGAAGATACCGAAGCTCCTGAGGATTGTATAATGCGGTTTGGATCAGCGGCGAGCTCATAGGATACGCACACAAGCATTTATTTTCACTGTTATACATTCATAGTATTTTCTAACTCTTTGTATTACTTGTCATCAGACGTTGCAGTTTTAGTGCAGTAAGGAGGAAGTTTATTTACATGTTATGAGATATCTACACGAGTACAAATATCATGTTCCAATTTTTTTTAATCATTCCTCTGTATAATAGGACAGGGACCCTACGTTTCTTTATTTTTTTAATTTCATTTGCAACCAGCGCAGTGTATATTGTATACCATCTTAACCAACGCTATGATATGGGCAAAGATGTCACTTGCGATCAGGTGAACACCTTGTTCGACTTGTTGAAAAAAAAATCTCTTTCAGCTTCGGCTTTAACATCATGTGAAATTTCGGTCAATTGTTAGATTTTGTCTCTTAGTTAGGAATTGTTAATTTTCGAAATATTATTAACTAGATTTGATAATTTTTTATTTGAGTATAAACTCTTTTAATTCGTATAGTGCGACGGCATTTTGCGTTCTTTTTTTTTTTGCTTTACATTTTAACTTTCCTCTCTTATTCGTTGTATCTTTCGTTCTTTCTCCAATTTACAGTTTATTTTTTTTCCTTCTTTCACGTATCGTCTCCTGGAGTTTTATCGTAGCGTAATTTCTATTTTCATAGTATAGTAATTAGTCAATTACCAGTTTGGGGAAATTAGTAATAGCTGTTTGCAGTTGTTATCGCGCGCGAATTTAATAATTAACGCCCAGTCCGGTATAACGGCTAATAAAGTTTACATGGTAATCGCCGGCCGGGCCGCGGGCCGGTTCAACTATACTTAATTATTAAACAAACTGCGTCATTACTCGCTGCGGCCGGGCGCGGCAACACGTGGCCAGGCCGGCGTCACGTCACGTCACGTCGCGTGCGGCCGACGGCACGTCACGTCACGACGCGCGCAGCCGGCGTCACGTCACGTCACGCACGGACGGCCCGCGTCACGTGACGTCACGCCACACACGAGCCGCCCCTCGTTGTTAAATTACACACATTTATCTAACACTTGCATTGAATCAAGTGCGGGTGAGCTTTGTCATCCTAACATATGACAAAGCTCATATCATCACCTGTTCCTAATTTCGAAGAGATAAAGCTGATGCGAAGATTGAGCTCATTGAGATCAGTGTCGGTAGCATCGCCTCTCTGATGAGTGAAGACAAGAGTTGCCGCAGTTTTATATTCGCAAAAGAGATATTAGATAGAGTAAGAAATTTAAATAAAACAGGGAACGAATCGAGGGAAAGTGAAAGATAAATAAAACTGTAATAAATAAAAGACGAAATGGTAAAATAAAAGTTAAATGTAAAAATGCGGCGGTCTTTGGATTAAGAGACGATGCCTGAGAGAAGATATGGAAAAGAATGAAAAGTAGAAATGAAAGTATATAGAAATTGTAAAAACATGAGTCTTACCTACAACACGAAGTGGAACGACTACTAAAAATCAAAACATATGGTAAAGCCAAACTATGACTGTGATTTTTTAATTATTTATATTGACTTAACTGCTAGTGGTAGTGGAGATAAGTTGAATTATAAATAGATACTTATCATAAAAAAATAATCAAACTGCTACTTAACGGTCCTATTGCTGGGACTCGGGTTTTCACATACAGGGAACGGATGACATCCCTGTTTCCTTGCTGGTAAAGGAAAAATCGTTAATTTTTGTTGACTCTGTACTGGCAATCCTATGCAACCTAATTTTACCACTTTGTAATTAATTTATTGACCAATATGTTACATTACTTTCATTCTCGAACTTTAACTACAAACCCAATTTATTTTAGCTTAACCCAAATTATTTTTGTATCACGAAACCGTAAGATTGACAAGTTCTTACTGTTAGTGTTACGCTTGCCCATAACAATATTACTATATTTAGTATAATAAAAACTATAACATATTTCCCTCGTCGCTTTGACAAGATGTTAAGTTCTCTTATTCCACTAGCTGGCTTCAAATGGATTAAGTAGGATTATTCATTGTTCATGTACTCGTACATCCGTAACAGCTGTATTACCAGCCGATAGATGTCCAACGCTGGATATAACTCTACTCTAATTATGGGGGGGATTTGGGCGAACTCCCTTCACGCTAGCTCAATGCGGATTGGTAGACAACCAGAGCATCCTTTGTTGATTAGGTGAGGTTGGCGAGGGTGTCATGATTTTTTGTATGGAATCCCTTTACACCCCTTAATGCAGTTAATTATGTAATTTGTAAACCCTGCAGTGAGCTAGCACAGACCACCATCAGTGTATTTAATGGTGAGTTCCCACCCTAACATTCGTCATAATAAAAGAATTAAGGCGACGGCACAATGGGATGTAATTATGAAAAATTTGTCGGGCCGACTCCGAGGGCAATAACTGGTATATCCCTCCAAATAAAGGTTGATCCCCGATCCGAGCGACACACCTACATCACAACGCCTATTGTATTCGGTCGGGTAAAGCGGAATGATTTCTTATTTATATTTATTTCGACCTCCGCTGAAATAACTATTCCATTGTTTGGTTTCGGTTGTTTAGGGTTTTTCTACTTACCGCTTATTATTATTTACTCATTCCCATAATGTTTGATGTAGTGGAAAATCATTTTTTTTGGTTGTTCAAATATTAATTTACCTGTATAAGTCGTTTTCTTTGCCTCAGTTATACAATAACTTGTAATAACGAGATCCTTGAGAACTAAACGGTTCCTAACGCTAACAGGTGGTAGATCTTTGTTCCCAAAGATCTGTAAGTAGGTACCACTGCAGCTCCTACTTCTACCGTCAAATAGTAATGAAAACTTTAGTGTGTTTCTGTTTGAAGGGTGATGTATACTAGTGAAATTACTGGGGTAAGGAGACAAAGCATCTCATGTCTCAAGGCGGCGACATCTGCTGTGTATACCATTTCACTTACCATCATGTTCATCTCATCTAATGATACTGTTCTTTTTACATTCGCTCACTAATCCGATACAAAAGACCTGCCTGATATGATCCATACTGGTGATTATTTACCTTCAGACGGTACCATATATTACGGTTTAATATCAACCTGCAGTCGTAGTAAACTCTTAGATTCACGTTTACAAAACGGTGACCTCGTTTAGAGGAGCTATTTCGCTGTTGTTTATATTTTCTACCGTCCGCCCTCGCTGCTAATTAAAACAAATTGATGTCGCGTTCAGAAGATAATTGCAGCGTGAAAACGAAACAGGAAATGTTAACAAGTTATTAACGTCCGCGTTGTTCGTCTGGTCCAGTTAAATTTGTCGGTTAGTCTGTTACTAATATTTTTTTTTCCTATATTTGGGTATTTATTATTTATTTATTTATCCTATATTTAGGATACGAGGTAGTATATCTCCCGGAGTTCCGTAAACTGATTAGGATATGCCCACATCTCTCTCAATCTTCGGTATGTACTAAAGAGCAAGCACTGATTTTTTTTATACGACGAGACGGAAAAGCTGTTCACCTGATGTTAAATGTATCACTTAACCATAACATACCGCTGATTAAGATGGTATACACAACGCCACATTGAGCTCGTCATTTAAAACTACGTTAAGTGAGTAAACTGTTAAGTTTCGTTACTCTTGAAATTACTCTATTGTACAGCACGCTTCAAACTACAAAATAGTAATGTTTCCATAATACTATTTGGCAGTAGAAATAGGAACTGCGGTGGTACCTACCAATACGGTAACAGGTAACAAAGACCTACCACCAGTGATGCAATGCTAACTAATATTCTTACTTGATTATGCTTGTAGTACTTACTGTTGATAGATATATATTGAACAATTCTTCTTCTCTTCTTCATTTTCTTTTTAATGCTTTTTTCATTCGATTCCATTCATTTCTAAGCCATCAATTACTACAAGATGAACTCCTTTCTATTCTGTATGATTGGAATATCCTCAACTTTTGGAGTATAATAGAGAATAAGTATTAAAGAAAAATTCACTAGTCGATTAAAAAAACATGCGGCTAAATAAACTCCAGCAGAGACAAACGAAATCGAACCAAAGACTTCTGTATTAAAATACTAGTGCCCGTTAAACATATGTAGTAATACTGTATTCATGATGATACCTTTATTTATTTTAACTTAGTACACTTAAAGTTTTAAACTTAGACCAAGTGAATGCTGATGGAGAGGAGGCAGTTTTATAAGGGTTGATTATGAAGATAAACTTTGTCAAAAGTTCCCCTTATTTTTAAGTGCCTTGTCTACATTAAAAGTTAAAGTTGTTTGACTTTATTAAGTTCTGGTCGTAATTTCATCGTCTATTCTATTGTCGGGGATCGTCTGCTCGAAAGTTTAACGGGACAGTTTGATATAATAATAAATTGTACAGTTTATTATTAGTAATTTAAATCCACAGCACACACAGCCTTGCAATACGCTTTCTAAGATGCTGTAGGTAGTGATAATAATTGACTACTGTCCTGTGTGTAAATTGAACGCCTTGCTCACCCGATGATTGATATTTACTCTATAGCGATAACAAACCAAAAAACTATGTAAATTGATTTCAATTAATATTACCGGTAATCTACATTTAGGTATTAATATAAGTTAACTGATGTGAGCACTAAATAACTGAAGTTCATCGTACACCGCTTAGCCGCGCAGTGTAATACTGAACGGCACGCAGCGCTCTCACTGACCTCTCCGCACTAAATCACTTCCTGTGCCCGTTGCAATGGCAGCACTTCCGCCCCGGCCCAAATCATGTACTGCTGGGCCAATTGACATCGCATATTACGTTTACGTCCACCGGCAATATTACCGTAATACACGCAATAATATTCATTACTATTGTACTCTACAACAACTCACGGGATCCAAATCAACCTCATTTACTCCTGCACCCTGTTGATGGACAAACGAGGCTCTGGTTCCCTACCAAATTCTTCCACATTTGGGGGAGGCTAAAGTCCAGCAATGGACGTATATCTGCTGATGAAAAATGCCATGCTCACCGCGTCGCCAAGTCACATAAAAAAAATTGATATACGCCTCCAAGTATGTTTATGTGACTTACCATGACAACGGCCGCCAAAGACCCACGACGTTAAGTGAAATTGTGACTTTGCCAAGTTAAATTTATAAGCATCAAGTGAAGAGCATATATTCGTTTGAGAGGTCTATCGTCTCAATGTTCGTTCAGCTTAATAAAGTGGGTAACGTTATTACATTTTTTTTCCGAATAAACATCTTTAACATGAACAAAATACACTCGCGGCAGGCAGCGAATTCTCGTAGAAGGCTGTACTTTGCTTTCAAATTGAGATTTCCCTTTGACGTCGGCTCTTAGCTACTGAACGAGGCAAATAATGTTTACTTAATTTATTGAAACAATCCCTCGGCACAGGCGGGGAGCGATTCGTTCAATACGCTTTTTTTAAGTTTTAAGAGACAGGAACGTTTGGTAGGGTTCCAATAATGATGATGAGGATAGAAGTAAGAAATAAGTATAAGACAAAATTAATGTCAAAATTGTAAAAGAATCAACAGATGCAAAAACTGAATGTGGGAGGAGATGCATGATAAAAGAGAAAAATGGGAAAATTGTAAGAGTGAAAGATGAAAGAATGGAAGAGGTAAGGTAAACTGTACAGTAGGGAAAAAATTGATAGATAAAGAAAAAGGATAAGGATAAGGATAAGGAAAAACTCATCGTCCCAAATTACGGGGAAATGAGTATTGAAAAAAAATTATAACGAAGACGGCGTGTTGTGAAGCTAATCAACAACACCTAAAGTGATGATCACGACCACTTTGTTGATAGTGATACCGAAAAGAAAGAAGAAATTAGTTTAGCTACACAGCCGGTGATGAGTGAAGGTGTAAGTCGATGGTTAGAATTTAGTAAGGATGTAATAGAAAGAATGATTAGGAAAAACGAAACATAACATATAGAATAAGAAGGTCTAATGTGTAAAGAAAACAAACAAATAAGACAATATAGATAGAAACAAACATTGTTAAAAAGCAAATTTAAGATAAAGAAAGAAATGTTATAGAATAGTATAGAAAAGAGGCGACTGATGTTTCGACATGCGAGGAATGCGAGGAAGTGTAAGACAAGGTATAAAAGAGTAAAAAGGATAGAGAAGAAATGGAATTACAGAGAACGATTTAAAATGAACACAATCGATGAACGTCCAATGCAGGACATAGGTATCATCTGTAGAAGCATTCTGATCGTGTTATCGAATATGACGACTGATGTTTGGAGAAGCGATGTGGGGAAGGTAAAGAAGTGTAAGACAAGGTATAAAAGAGTAGGAGGAATGAAAGGAGGTAGAGATTGTAAAAGAATAAGAAAGAGAAGATACTCTGCTTGTGTTATTGGATATAATAATAATATATTTGCCGTTTTTCTCAAGTCAGCCGGCGCGCCGCTCTCATTCCGCCGTAAAAGCTAACGGTTTTTAGTATCATATTATTTTAAGGCCCCTCACCGACCTAATATTGTGTCGTGAGTAAAAAAGGAGGTGTAAGGGGTCCCACACAACCCACGGAACCCAAGCCAACCCTCGATAATATGAACCATGAACGTGAGAGAGACAGAGAGCCAGAGCCTAGTTTGTTTTGTTCCACGTGAGGTGTTGTCTACTAGACTACTAATGTCAGTATTATTAAAGTAAAATATATTCTTTTTATAGTAAACAATATAGAAATATTCCCCTCTCACCTTTACTATCAACTTTTGTATACAGCTGTTTCACTTTTTTCTAATTGTCTCCAAAGTTTCGCACCTTTGTAGGAAGGCGAGGCGAAGTTCTCGCCTCCTCTCCCCACCAGGGATCTTTTGTGGAGGTGCACGATTGCGAGATTAATTTAAATTAAACTCTAAAACGAATTTATTAACGCTCAAAGTTTTATTTAATTTAACTCGATTCATTTATGTTTCTAACTCATTCGGCGGCGGAAGTTGCCAACCGGAAGTTATTTACGTGCGGTGGAGAAAGAGTTTACTGGTGGTAGATCTCTGTTGCTGGAGAACGACTTAGTACTACCGCAGCTCATATTTCCACCGACAAATAGTAATGTGCGAATATAACTGTGTTCCGGTTTGAAGGGTGCTGGATATAGTGATATTAATGGAGTAACGAGACTTAACATTACGTCTCACGGCGAGCGCAATGTGGTGCTGTGTACATCATTTTAACGAGCGTCATGTTAGGGTCTACTTCCACATCATCAGACTGGTAGTAGGTCTCTGTTTCCGGAGATCGTCTCGGTACCACCGCAGATCCTATTTCCGCCGCCAAATAATAATGTGAAAACATTACTGTGATCCAGTTTAAGAAGTTCTGTAGCTAGTGACATTACTGGAATAATGAGACAACAACTAACGTCTTGAAACGACGAGC
>DWLS01003376.1:0-15849 GCA_018246255.1 Pachliopta kotzebuea | reverse complement strand
GCCAACCAGTAGACACCTGAAATGAGCTGCTGGAACTCACCCGAAATGGCCACCTCGGGCCAGCCGGTAGGTTCCTGTTAGCTTCACCGTGGGTGACCAAGTCTCGGTTAGTAGAGCCCCACCGCCACAACAAGACAGGAATCATTGCGGGGGGGTACAAGGAATACTTAACCTAATATAAAAAAAACGCTGGAACGCCGTTTCTGTTACTGTCAATTTTGCGATATATCTATATCGGTATTTAAATTTTGACCAACTTCCGTTGGGTCGATTCAGAAATATAAAAAAAAATTTTTTGACGACGAACACTTTAATAAAAATACCAAAAATATGCACCATTAAGGTACTTGGTAAAATTTTATCTTACTTGCGGTTGACCGGTTACACCGGAAGTACATAGACATAGTGATTTTTATCCGAGAAAGCTATTTTTATAAGAATAATATCAAAAATATCCATAGTTATGATATTTAGTAACTTTCGGCATTACTTCTGGTTGGCCGACCGGAACCGGATATGGCTAAGAACCGTCTTCGTACCCATCACAATATTAATGCCAAGTTTCATTTTGGTTGGCATTACTGTTTGGCCATGGCTCGATCATATGAAATTCGGATACACATACACACACAAAACAGCCATTAATTTTCTTATTAGGATTATGAATAATATCTGAAGAATTTTTGTTAAAATACTAAATTTTGTTTATAAAACTTAACGGTTTTGTATTTGGTTAAAGGGTAAATTAATTCCACTCTAGACGTCATCTGCAGTTGACGAAGCTCATTAGCTTGAAATATAATTAAATCAGTTCATTTATTAAATGTCTGTTAGTTATGTTTATTATTTGAAATGATTGTGATATTATTTCTCTTGAAATTTATTGACATAATTTATACCACAATTTTAATAAACTTCAAAATTTATAAACGTTAACATAATATTTGGATCTAAGCGACAACATAAATAAGATTTGTACCATAGATAATACGCCTGCCTATTATATACCTGTTGGTGGTTAGAATGTGTTTTTAAGACCACTGTTGTCTTAAGACCTACCTGCTTTTTCATCGACACTTTATATTTACTTAAATTTATATTGATGTAAAGTGATAATGAAATCTTTTCTTTTTTTTATTTCCGTAGAGGAAATGCCTACGCACCTGCCTAAAAGACAAGGGGGCAAAGACAGGTTATATCGGACTCGCACCGACTAAAACCTCCACGATGTCCACCTGGTCGCTTTGTGGCGGGGTCAGGGAATAGAAAGACATCCGCGTGATAATGAAGCCTAAGGTAGACAAACACTTAGAATACTTTGACTCTCAAATATGGATATTCAGAACACAGCACGCTACTATAGCGAGCACTCATAAATTAATATGAGAGTGGTAACCAACCAATTGAGTTCGAAAGCATCTTACTTAACTTGGGTGACTCTGGACCCAAATCAGGAAACACCGTCTTACCAGCCAAGCTTGGTACTATGGACGGTCCAGCAGCAGATATGCACCACTAATGAGATATCTTGTAAGAAGAAAAAACCGAAAATTTTAGAAAATCGTTAATAATACTGAATGTAACACGACGTGTAATTTTAAATGTCGATAAATGAAATATGAGTATGCGATAGGGTTTAGTTCCGTATCGAGTCAGTTAGCTTGCGAAAAAGCTTTTTCAATAGATTTGTGCAGGTGTTATTTATTCAGGTGTAATTGATTTATCCAGGTGTTTTGTTTTGTGCTTTTGCATCCATTTTTACGGTTCGCTTGTTGTTTGAAAAGTATTTTTCGCATCGGCGACTTTAATTGAAAGCTCGTCAGAAGAACAGGTAACTAAAAAAAATTTTTTTTATCAAAAAAATTAATACACATTTTTAGCTATCAAAAAAAATTGCAACTTATTTGATAAAAATTTGTAAAACTTGAATGTAAGTTTACCTAATATTTATTACTATTTTTTTAATAATCTTCTTTTTAATGGTTCTCTCTATTTCTAGATGGTTGTTGCATTTACCTTACAATATTAATATCTTACTGAATCTATAATATTATAATTTTGTTAAAAAAAAACAAAATTCAGTAATTATACAATTACCGAATATGAGAAAGGCTGGGCTATAAAAGTTCTAGGGATAAAGCACGTACATCCGGTTATAGTTTGCTAAAACGTGGTGCGCATATGTTTTGTATTCTGTATTCGCATTGTCTATCAAAAAGTACCTATTGTAATACTTATAAGACAGGCATACCATTAAAGTTAAAGAAGTTATGACCACGCCGATGTTAAGCCGTGCGTTTATAATAAACGAGATTTACAAGTTAAATCGGTAATGAAAAAAGCGAGGGTTCCTCAATCAAATCATACGAATCAAACACCATCGAATACTTTCCTCTTCTCTATCACAACATGTTATTGAATCTTCAATTTCTTATTGCCAATTTGAGGCATATGATTTCACTTTTACTTCATATACAAGCGGCGTTTTTATTAAAATTTGGATGTTTTACACCTCATTAATATATAACTATATTGTTATTCGGCATAAAAAATACAGACAGTAGAAAACGTATTTCTTATTACAAATACTTAAAACCTTACTAACATTTTATCATTTATTGTTGAGAAAGCTCTTTAGACTATAATTAGTCCATTAAATAAGAAAAGGAAAAATTAACTTATTGATATTTTTTTATTATAAACTAACAGTAGAAAATTATTTATGAATTTTTGAGGTATGACTTACTTAAAGTTTTAAATTTTGTCTTCCTTTTCTACGTCGATAAGTGTAATCCAGATATTTTCGTACTCTGCTATTTATCTTATAAATATGTTAATAGTGTATAAACAGTGTCCATCCTAATTGGTTGCATAAAGATTTAACTAAGTTACGTACATGGCAAACATCTGTGCGCTATAAGCAGTGTTAATGTCTTGGGTATTGACTGCCATGTAGAGTAACTGCCAATTCCAACGGCGCAATGTTTCGCCAGCAGATGTTAATTTAGTCTGATATTAATTTTTAGGTAAAGGGTTAATGCTGAATATGTATTATATTATAAATTGTCCATTTTATGTTTATTCTATGAAACTATAAGTGAAGACGTTAACACAAAATCAAAATTCTCTTTATAATAATGTATACGTATCGTAAACTTCCTTCAACAACCTTATTTATAATCTTCCTTCCTTCCTTCAACAACCTTCTTTATAACACGAATAATTATTACTAAACACTGCACAAATTACACAGATTTCTATAAACATTATAAAAGAGAGCAAAGTATATTTCACGAACTTTCGATATTAATTTAGGTACGTTAAGCAATATTATAATTCAGCATTACAGCCGCTTCAGTCCCTCAATGTTTATGAAATAATAATGTCGTGCTTGACGTTGATAAATGACACTAACTTTACGATGCGGTTAGTTATAATTAAATTATAAAGAAGTTGTAAATTGCATTTACTTAACAAATACAACATAATTCACATTATTCAACATTTTAACATTTAATATAATGTATAGGAGTTTTGTCTTGTTTTATCAATTAAGCTTTCATCTTTTAATTTACCAAATTCATTCGTATAATGTGGTCAAATTATTTTCAAAGCAAAAGGGAAACAAGACTTGTATACAATAAATTAAGGTACGGCAGTATAGTTCCTTCCTTCCATTCTTTTATAACTCTATAGTATGATGACCAGGTCCTAAGATGCATCATAAAACCTTGAAACCAGTTACGATGGTAACAAAATAACCTGCAATACGTCTCCATTTATATTGTGCATTGTGCGATTTAGATAATATCAATTTTACTTAAATTTTAAGCTGTGTGTGCAGATTCCCACAAATTATAACATTTCTTGTCTTTGTGCTACATTGAAAACCTCTATTCCGTCGGAAAAATATCCAATGCATACATGATGTTCTTATATTTTGCAAGATCTAAATTCATTTTATAAAATAGTACTCACTTTTAAGTTGAAACTGAAATCACATTACATAAAAATCAATTTATTATAAGGGTGTTTAGTGACAAACGCTTGATTTAAACTTAGTCGAGAAATCGTTTCGTAATCTGAAAATTTAAGATAAAGCTGTCTCGATGAACGCTTAACTTTCTTTTGTATTACTTAATTTATCTTGTCACATTATAAATGGATTGTTCTTGTTGGTTTGTTAAATGTGCTTAACATTTTTTTTACTATAGTGAAATCCGATTACGAAAGGTTCGAATCAGGTCTGCACAAACGAATTTTTCAATTTATGCACACTTAGTATAACACCACTAATATCACGTGCTTTAAGCCATGCATTAAATCACGTGGCTTTAAAAAAAAGTTAAGTATCGGTATTACAAAATTAAATGTGTACATTTATTAATTGGAAATTGCAGTCAGTATACGATTGTGGGTAAAACGTATCTGAATGTATATATATATGTACGCAACTGGTTCAGCAATCTAAAAACATTAATCAATCCTTTCGTTGGTGTTTAATAATCATTTTAACAAATGAAACAGTGAAAATATTAAAAGATTTATTATTATATTTTATATTGTAACTGAATAACAACAAATATATTATTTATGAAAAATCAATTTAAATATATTTTAATAAATTACAAAATAATTCCGTCTTTTCAGCAATTGTACAGAACCGCTTGTAAAAGTAAAAATCTTTTGTTGGATTCTAACATAAAAGGTCTGTTAAGCTTTTAGGTAATGAAGTTTCTGATTTGCTATATAATTAGTGGAATCGTAAACAATATGGAAATAATATTGTTAATAGCTACTACATGACTAGAAAAGCAGGTAATAGATCACAATTCTATTTCATTTTCATTTATTAAATTTTATTTACACGTGTACTGATTGAAGTGATTTGATTTCCTATTTCATCACACTACATCTCTTTTCTCTATCAATCATATATGGTTGAAAGACTCGCTAATATCCCTAAGAAGAACTTCTTTTCGTACAAAATACCAACATTTTCCGGTATGACTTGTTTCTCGTTCACTTACAATAACAACTGTTTAAATAATCCCATATTATGCCGCCTGTCACTGTGGTTGACGAGGGTCCACTAAAGGTTACAGAAAATGCCTAGTTCCAAAAATAATTTCAAAAACATCTATACATAAATGAAAAAAAAAACATCATAAACTATATAATAAAGATAGGAGAAGTATGAACAGACAATGACAATTTATGTTCAGAAGTCAATATGTAAAAATATACTTCACTTAGTTACCAAAAAAAGGTTCCTCATAAACTCAGATATATATCATTAAAACTAATAAAACCTAACTAATACTTTACCACAATTGTAAGTTTTAATAATAAACAATTATTATTTGAACACATTTTAAACTAAACGTCGCTACATTCATTAGAAACTAGTTCAAATTAAACATACTATTCATGACAAAGAAGTTAGGAATTACACTTAGTTACTAAAATCTGCCTTGTTACCTGTCTGGATGCTGTTTTAACGAACTTGGCTAGACTAACAAATTGTTAATGTTCAACTAAAGGAAAGTTGGCTGCACCTTGAGACCATTATTTATAATATCGTCAGTTACGGAGTGGATCTAACTTTGTGTACCTAAATTTATAATGATCGCCAACTTGAAACAAGCCAAGATGTACAAGATCTTTAATCGTGCCACACTTTTGTGTAAATCCGAACATATTTAATACTAAAAGCACAAATCTTATGAAAAGTTTTTATATTAAATGCTTTTGACTAAAATCTCTAGCTAAAATTCTAAATCAAAAAGAAAATTTTAAAAGACCTTATTGACATACGTGCCATTTTCTGTGTTAGAATTATTCGTAAAATATCTAATATTTTACTCATGTAAAACAGTTATGTCTATTTTAAAACAAAATGTGTAAATATATTTGAATAAACATAAAAATAACAAAAAGTTTTGGGACCTTTCTTTAATATATAAACAATTGGTTCCTTGTAAATTCATAAGTTATTTATAAAGTCTGTCTATTTGTCGATCATCATCCGAAATCGTTGAATCAACTTTAAAAGGACTTGCGTGGTGAATGAAAGATATAAAAATATAATTAAGGTTCCGTGCAGTAAAATAAAACTTAAAGTAACTAGAAATTATAAACAAGTACTTGTCCACTGGTTTGATTTTATAAATGTATTTTAATAGGTTATAGTAAAAATATTTTTAACTACGTTGAGGAAGGACACCATTGATGTGAATAAAATTTCTATATACGAAGGTTGCAAAATCGACTTGATTCGACTAGTTATTAAGAAGTTTTTATCAAACGAAATATTTTTTAGAACGTAAATGATTTCGATTATAATAAACATTTTATTCAAAATTTTCAAAAAAAAACTTAGTCTTTTCATTAAAATTACTGTAAGAAAAAAGATAGATAATAGAAAACTGTTACACCGGAGCGACGAAATACTTGGAAAAAATATTTACTTATGAGTACATTCAGGAGTGCTTTGTTCTATCATTACTGTTTAAAAATTTAAAATGTTAAATAAAGCATACAATTTGAAGTTACAAAAGTATGGTAGTTGTGGGTTTCATTCTTTAATAAATTCTTTTTGTACCGTATAGTTCGTTTTATTTTTTAAAATTCTGTCAGTACACAAATTTTATAATATACGTATGGTACCCAAAATTTCAATATTTTACATACAAATAAGTTAAGAAGAATTTCATTAGTTATAATAAAATAATATTCAACCCGACTGTAAGTTAAACATTTATTTACGAATAGTCAAAAATATTAGACCTGAAAATGCCTGGACGTTCAATAACATCTTCGTAGTCTTTTAATACGGACACAAGGCTTCACTTACATCGTGTATCTCATTAGAAATAATCCTTGTGGTCTTGTGCTTACGACTTTTGCAGAAAATGACGTTCTGAGCTGTTGTATGTGAGCCTACTAACATGTCTTATGATCTCTTACATCACAGGAGTCCATAAACAATAGTGACTTTATACCAAAGAACGGGCCGGTTTGCCACTTTAGTATTATTCCAAAAATATCTAATCGATTGTCATCTAAGTCATGTCTATAACAATAAATGATCTTTGAAACTAGGAGTATGGTATAGAAACATAAAATTTTATGTCAATATGAAGTTTATATGGTTATTGCGAGTTCAGTCACGTATTTAATTATCTCCCCTGCTTTTAAAACAGATACCAATTTATGAGAGATCCCGCCAGATCCATGGTAGAGTGAGCAGCGGAAGCACGACTTCAATTTATAATAATATACTAGGTAGCTACCTGTGATGTTTACGTATAATAAATTTACTGTATAAGTATAATATAAATTTAATAAAATAACATTGCTATAAAACAGTGACAGATTTTTATAGGTATCGTTTTAATATCATGCAATACAAAACAGTTAAATGCTAATAAAATGTTAATGCTGCAAACTTTAAGCTTAAGAATAACTTAAAATATCAGGAAGTATCTGATATATTAATGATCACTATCATACATTTTTGTATTTACCCATAAATTGGCAAACGTAGAAAACTTATCTGAACACTCCAGAAGTTTTCCAATTTTTATGAAATATTTCCAGTTCGCATAACAAAGTAAACAAGCCGCAGTGCGACGCGGATAGTAACTTTGTATTGCTCTTGGTTGCGGGAACGAAATTTCTTCAACATTTGCAGCATGTTGATTTTGCTTCTGTTTTTTACTACTAAATACAATGCAGATTAAAAAGTATGGTTCATCATCTACTGCTAGACATAGGTCTCTTGTAATATGAGCCACATAGTACGATCTTCTGTTGTTTGAATTAACTTCCAGCGAATCTTTTCATGACATCTGTTCACTTACTGGGAGGTCTGCTAGAACTATGCTTGGGCTCATTGAACCGTAAACGTAGTATCTTGTCGTTAAATGAATGGGACAAGAATGATATCAATTTACAGCATAACGCTACAGTTTTTGTTTTACTTGATTTAAAAACATCTTTTTCGTATGTTCTACTTTAAACAAAAACATTTTTTTACAAAAAATAAAAGTTATTTTTTAAAAATGATTTCGCGCTAATGAAATTTCGACATAGCGGACATAACAGTTTTTATTGAAAACAATAATCCTCTGTCCTCTCCGGCAATTGCCATCAACATTTTCGGCTACGCTTGCAATGTTGACTCTTTTCGCTTAATAAAGTATCAAGAGTTTTATAGCCTTTATTGTTATAAAATGCGAAATATTTGAAAAACCAGACGATAAGATAACTTCAAAATATCCGAATAACGTTTGTCAAAATCTTTTTATGAATAAAATTGATTTCTTTATGTTTACTGTACTTATATGTTATATGCTCATATATCTGTTAACGCTATAGAATAGAATAACAAGGAATTTTTTTTAATTAATATTTACATTAATCGTTAACTTCCATTAAATTTTTTTGCTAATATCTAAAACCTGTCACTTGTTATTGAAAAACGCAGGTTTTATTAGCTAGTAAATCATGATTTATATATATAGATATATGGTATACTTAGTTTTTAGGACACGGTTTATTTTAACGAGTAGTTTGAGGAATATTATCCTCTGGAGCTCTGCATAGTGATAGTGTTGTTTGCACAACAGACTGAATATGCATGACGGTTCGAGAGAGTGATGAATAAACTTTGTTTTTCTCGTGCACCTGTGTGTCGTTATTCAAGAAACTTTATACACAGTAATGAAGAGAGAACTTTCCAAAAATATACAAGAACAATCTTTTATATTTAATTATATTTTTAACTTAAACAAATTCTTGAACTAATAGTGAAAATCTTCCTTAGTTTTACATCGTACAATTTAAAAGATATTTAAATATATATTTAGCTGTAATTTTGTATAAGTACTATGTTTATAAACAAACATGCGGTAAAAATAATTTTGTTAAAGAGAAAATATTAAATTTTTTGTATAAAGAAAAACCGGAAATTAAAAGGAGCTATTATTAAAAAAATTAATTTCGTCACTCGACGTAATGAAAATTATTATGTATATTCGGATATTCAGCTGATTAAAATAATCCAATTTACCTTTGTTATTAGGTAACAAAGGAACTGGTGTCGAAGTTGTCGCTAAATTACACAAACTAGGGAATGACCATAAGCGGTTCAAAAATATAACGAAAACAACTTCTAGCCATCCATTTACAATTCTGTAAACGGCTTTTAAAATTGCCATGCTCATTATGAAAGTTTTTGCTACTTCCTACATTTTCTTTTACAAACGTTTATTGCATTTTTATAGCCACAAGAGATATCAAATGCGAGTTAAGATTTAATACACGTTCAGGCTTCATTAAATTTGAAAATAAACCTTTAATTATTACTAACTGGTTTTATCCCAGTAAACTCCAACTTTATACGGTGTTGATATTTTAATCATAATAAAAGTAACAATAATTCCAAGCAAGCGTTTATACTTAGTATTTATACACAGAAGAATTAATATTAAATACGTATATTTTATAATACCATCCAATAGTTTGAAATTTTTATCCTATTTTTTTGTTTTCTACAGTCGACGGCGTAATAATAGTCTTGATTGAAAAAAAAAATGTTTTAACTTTTTTAATCATATAGAATAGTGCTTCACTATATCATAAACCGATCTGTAGGAAAAAACATATATTTGCATTAATGAGCAGAAGTAAATTATCTGGCAACATATACTGGTGTTTTTTTTTAGCAAAGGCAATTATTTCTTGAACAACATTATAATTATAATTAATTATTTACGTCTTTTGAAAACTTTAGGTCTTCCAAATCCCGGCGGTGATTTTGTAATTTTGCCTGACGTTAAAGAATAGAATGTAAACACTTTATAAAAGAATTTCAAGTACGTTTATGTGTACTTTAAATATTTAAACTTTTTTTTTTATTCATATTTTATGCAGAAGATTTATAAAAAATTATCAGTGGATAATCTATTCTCTTTTAGAGGCAGAACGATTTTAGTTTGAAGTATTACTGTAATTATTTGGAATTGAATTTAAGATTAATTTAACATACAAGCGAAAATAAAATACTTTTTCGGATCTCGTGACCCATAAAAATAATTATCATAAGGATAATAGAAAGAGTTTCACAAATTTATTTACAGTCAACCTAAAGGTATAAATTGTCGTCATCGATTATACTGTAGTCTTCTCGTTAGAACTATAGTCCTTACAGTAACATAAAAACTACAAAGGGACGAGCCCGCCGTTTAATCTCACAGAAAAAATCTGGATCTTTCCTGAAAGGGAGGTACATTCAGTTCTAGTCAAGGAATCTAATCCGATAGCATAAAGCGTTGAGGCCAGCGTCTTCAACTATCTAGAATTTAGAACTGCTTTGTAAAATATAGGTGATATTTACATTGAAAAGACCGGACTGAGTGGCATTTCTTAGGAAAGGCCTATGTCCATCAGTGAATTGCTCGATAATGGAACCTCAACGAGAGTTAACGTCGAGCCTAACTAAAAAGGAAAAATAAAAGCTTGGTCAAAGTATCAATAGCCGGTACAGATACACATCTCTTTTAGATACATTTATGAGAAATATAAAATCTATATAAAAAAAAAGAAAATTTGTCAACTATCGTATATCTCTGCACCGTTGTGTTTACTCCAATGCTTCTTCAAATATACATCATATTCCAATATTGTAATTGTAGCTTTACGTTTTGAAAAAGAAAAGTAAATATGAAAACTTTAAATTTTTTTTCTAAATAAAGTAATGTTTATAAAATTACGATTACTGGTTTAAATAGATCAAGCGATAAAAGTGTAAGTGTTTTCAAGCGATAAAAATAGTAATTTCATAATACGAAATTCATAGTATATTCGAAATTATTGCGACCAAACTAATAAGAAATACAGTTTTCATTCTATATTAAACGAAAAGTGAGTAATTAAATTAAAATACTTTGATAGATAACAGTACCAAGGTACAAATCCAGGTTATCTGTTAATAAAGTTAACCAACGGAACTAGTCTCGCGCGCGCTTCGCAGTCACTACGTAACTTAATTAAACACTTTGCCCCTGGTAGTAAGCCCCATTCGTTCCAACTTGGCAATTACGTCTTTCTGTTACATATACAACTCAAATAAATTAATTGATTTAATTGCAGTTACATAGGCTGCATTGTGCACACAAATAGAAGTCCATTTTAATTGCCTCGTGACACCGCAACCTTTGATAACTTACAATGATTCGATTCCAAGGACAATAATTTACAAAGTTTATGTAATTACCACGCTCACATGATGTGAGCGTATTGCGAACACCATTCCGTTACAACTGCTATATTGCTCCTTTTGTCTATAAACAAAGTACCCAATAATCCAAACGGACTTGTTTCATAATCTATGAGATCATACTCACTTAATTATTTGTAATTTTGAGGTCAAATATTAGCCCAACTAATTCATTTGACCATAATATTGGATTAATGGTTTTGAATCGATTAGCCCCATTGCTTTTTAGAGGAGGTGTTGTACCTTAGCAGAGGATACGTAATAAGAGGATATGAATCTCTTGTATGTAAAAAGGAGATCTTACAACATTAGTTGCAGTTTGATGTTTTATAAAAATCCTAACTAGTTACAATTGTAATAGGTTGTGTAATAACTGGATGTTCATTTAGTGAATCATTTACTTTTAAGTAAACATCCTGTTCCATTCATGATATAAAAAGCATGTACTATTTATTCTCTACAAAGGTACTGTTTAAAACTGAAGTGAATTTAGTGCAGCCGAAACAAATGAAAATTAAAATTCGTGTAATGAAATTGAAATAATTATTTTAGTAATTTTGCAAATCCAAGCGATTCAAATAATTTTAATTACACAAATTTCGGATACAGTAAACGCTCAGAGCAGCCGTTTAATTTTCATGCTGAGGTTGAATACTTTAAACTCTGTAATGGAGCTATTGAGTTATTTACCGCTTTACCTAAACAATCGACCATTTTTACGCACTTAAAATTTTATGTCGAGAGATATTTGGAAGTCGACTATTTCGATTGCAATAAAAAACGAAAGGTTCACCAAATTTTAAAGTAAGTAACGTGATTTAAAAGTACTAAAATAAACTAATAAGTACCGTCGCTGTTCCTTTTTCTGCTGCTAAATAATGTGCAAACATTACTGTTCCGCTTTGAAGGATGCTGTATGTTAATGAAATAACAGAGGTAACGAGACTTAAAACTTTACATCTTATATCATAGAGACGAGTGCATTGTGATGCAGTATACAACTTCTTAACCAGCGCCAGGTTGTTATGGGTAAGCGTATGTCACTTACTGCCATCTAAACGCCTTGCTCGTCTCGTCCCTTTGTAGCTTATAAAATAACTGAAGTACCAATAGCTTATAAAATAACTGAAGTACCAAATCTTGTTTTTGTTATTTCGTTATTTATTTGCAAATTGTTTAATGAATAATTTTTTAATTTAGAATCCTCTTTGGATATATTCAATATGGACTTTAGAAAGATCATCATCATTTCTACCTATGGACTATACTATGATTGACTATGTCTATTACTATGATTATTATTGTTGTTGTTTTGGAATAACCTCTCTTTCGGGGTTTACTACGTTCACATAGCAGGCCATAGCCAAGCTATATGAACTTGAAAACATGTTGAATCTGTATAATATAATGTATTGATGTTTTTAAATGTTTCAATTAAAGGGAAAGGAATCTACGTGTGAGACGGCAAGTGTTTAATATAACAGATTTTTTCATTAGTAAATATGTTGACGGGGCTATATCTAAAGTTTTTAAGCTTCTATGAATCGTATTAGGGATAACTCCGGTTGTTGAAATGACAACAGGAACTGTCTCAATATTGTCAACGTGCCACTGCGGTTTGATCTCAGTGGAGAGGTCTGTGTACTTAGAAATTTTTTCACTGAAAGTAGATAAAAGATTGTGTGTATTGCAAACAGCTATATCGATAATTAAAACAGACTTATTACTCTTGTCTAACACTACAATATCGGGCCTATTATAATGTACAGTTTTGTCAGTAATTACAGTTCTGTCCCAGTATAGTTTGCAACACTGATTTTCTAGAACAGAGTTGGGTTCGTATGTGTAATAAGATACTTTTTTAACGATGAATTAGTATTTTTAAGCAAGATTTTGATGAATAATAGCTGCTACTTGGTCATGTGATTATTATTATTATTACTATGGATAGAAAAGGTCACCGTATAATATTTTACACTAATGTCAATAAATATTTTATTTATAACTTATACGACAATATTATATATAAATATCATATCAATTACACAAAACATGTGAATTTGTGTCGATGAATTATTACTCATGTTAATATGTAATCATTGATTTACAATAAACATGTAAGTTTTAATAATCATCGTATTATTTGTAAGTAAAATATCAAAATATTTTAATTCTCTTTATCTTCATTAAAAAAACGATTGTTATAAGATATCAAAACTATTTTAATTGAATGATATTAAATTTTAAAAACTCTTCAAATTTATAAAGTAACAAGAATTAATAAACCGTTAGAAAAATTTTTAACAACACAATTTAGAAAACATAATTATTTTTGGCTTATTTTCGCAAACCCTTGTCTGACATCGCGACAGCTCCTCAATTCGAAACAAATTTTAATCTAATTTGGAAATAGCTACAAATTATATAAAATATGAACATGGCATTTACCATACTAATAATGTCTGAAATTCTCATCTTATAATTTCTTTGGTACATCCACATTCTCTTATCGCCCTCTGTCTTTTTCCAATTTTTTGCTATTTTGTCTTAAACAACTATTATTTTAGCGAATAATGAACATGCGCTAATTAAGACATTTTAATAATTTTTTAATTAGAAATATACTGTTAATATATTGCATGTAGACAAATCGGCAAAGTCGCATGTTACATATTGTAGAATTTATAAGCAAACTAAAAACATTTTTATCAGATGTATTTTAGATACAATAACAATCTTAACTATGTAGGCAAACAATTTTCGCAAATATGTAAAGATACGTAAATCTTCTACGAGGGATGAAAGAATCATTTTATTCATAATAACAATATTGTTTGTGCTATAAATAAAAGAGTTAAATAAACAGAGTGCTTGGAATTAGTTAGACAAAAACTTTGTATAGGGATGGTAATAGGAAAAATTATTCGATGAAAGCATGCCAAGATACTAGTACGCTAAATTAGAAAAGTTAAAAGTTTTACCGGGTTCCGTCTCTAGTTAAAAATAGTTAAATTTTTCGAAAAATTGCTTCATTTATTAATTATGAAGTTAGTTATAAAGATTGTACAAAAAAAAATATTTTGTTAGATAACTAATTTATAATACGTCTTGGCGTAAAAAATAGCTTTTAAAGAAAATATTCCTGTAACTAAAACTCGTTTATTTTACTCTTAATAAATATCGTTTATTCAATAATCTAAAAAGATTTTGCAATTTTTCTAATATTGTTGTTATATACAATTTTTAATAGCTTTTAAAAAAATGTAACATGATTAAATTTTTTGTTTAAGTGTGGTGTTACTGGAGAATGTATGCTTTAAAGGACTCTATGCCTTGATGTTCATAATAATGTCCGACACAGGACAATCGTTAACTGAGCTTTATTAAAGGTCTCAATTGTCCCTGGTTCTTAATTACAATGTTTCGTGCTGCTAACGAGTTCTGTCGCCCGCAGATGAGACTGTCTGCATAATTAATTCCTTTTCAACAGAACTACTCATACGATTCCTAATTAGAACTTTCGTGTTATAGTTTAGTTAATCCATTTATGGTCGATGACCATATCTAAGTACATATAGAAGTTATTTATGAAAAACTTGGTGAAATATTATAAATAACTTTTGTTCTGTAATAAGCTATTGTGGGAAATAAATAGCGAGACTATGGATGGTTAAACGTATCCAATACTGATTGAGAGTGACTGATTCACAGAGTATTGACTCTGTTTATTATTTGAGTAGTGATATATATAGTAATGCTGTTATGGCGGCAGATTGACAATGAGCGTTGTAGCTTATTAAGTGTAAACCTGTTAACTATTAAACTGTACTATACATTAACCCCTGAAATAAACTAAAAAAATCTATTTACAAAATGCAAGCGGTTAGCCAACACGATACGAATACTTAATGAGAAAGAAATGAGCAAAAGACAAATTTTTCGAAAATATCATTTTAATTATAAATAGTTTTCGTTGCATTAGTTAAAGTTGTGTGCAAAACATATCAAGATTATGGTTACAAATACTTAACGATAAAAGTATAAACTCATGTAATACAAGTAAACTATTTCGAAACTTCTTGTCTTATTTTTGTTTTTTAACGCCGTTTATTCACTTCGATGAAGAAATACAATAATTTCTCAATCGTTTTATATATTAAATTTATCTTTATCAGGTATTATAAAATAGTTTCATATCACAATTGTTACTTAAACATTGCTTTGAAAATTGCACCGTTTCATCATACCCCGGAAAATACCGCAAATCCAAACAAATAGCGTCATTAGTTTCTAAACCACAACACTTCGCTGAGGCCCCTAGTGAAGATAAAATGCAGGACTGTCTAACCATTGAATAAATCTTCTCAACCTTTGCTCGGTACAACCCTTGTGGTTTGTCTAAAATACCTTTAAAACATGAAACGAAAGCATTCCTTTGATTTGAGCAGCGAAGTAAATGCAAGATAAATGAGACTTAGTTTTAAAGCTACTTTCTCTGACATGGTCATAGCTTTTATTAAGACAATAAATTATTATACTTATCAATATTTTGTTATACTTAATTA
>DWLS01003375.1:0-15849 GCA_018246255.1 Pachliopta kotzebuea | reverse complement strand
CGACCACATCTTCACTTAACACCAGGTGGGATCGTGGTCAAGCATTAACCTATACATAAGTAAAAAAAAAAAAAATATAACAAAGTGGTGCTCAGTAGCATGAAATTGTACATGTTACCTTAAGAAAAGATGTTACATTGTTAGTAATATATAAAATAATAGTGTCTTTTGGCGTTTAAGACAAGAGAGATCTACTAGTAAATTATTATGGAGATAATTTTAAAAAGTTGAAAAATTTTTCTGATATTTTCTGTACATGAACAGATATTTATTTTTTGTTTTAATAGTTGCTTGAGTGATGGTTAGATATTAGAAAAATAAATAAAAAGACAATTTAATATTATTATTTTATGGTCCGTTCTGAGACACTATTAGATTTCTTTGCGTGTAACTAGATTAAGTATAGCAGGCATTGTTAATTTTACAATGGAAAATCAACTAATTCGGATTAAAAGTCATTTATACTTACGGATTTCGAAACATGTTATCGCGATGAACGACATTAAAAGTGCAGCAGAGACCCTCGTCGGTGAGCTGAGCATTGAACAAGTCTTGACAATTCATGCTCTTTGAATCCCAAAGGCACATGGCTAGCATTTCGTTACAAGGCTGTGTCACCTGGGATTTAAATAGATAATTAAAGTAAAATATGGTAAATAATATAAACGATCTATTTTTAGAATGTTTGTGTGTTAAGTAGGTTTCCTCCCGGTGTATTTCTTCATCGATATCTCGAACTCGATAAGGATCACATTAACGCTACCTTTATTAGCATTTTTGGTACATTGATTGCAAACATATTACTTCAATAGTTACACACATTTATGAGGAAAGACCGTGTGTAGTCCCAATTAGCACTTTCTGCTATTTCATCCTCGAATATATCTGCATCCTTTTGTGAGGAACATAAGCTGTCTAACAATTTTTTGTCTAAGGAGCTCCTGAAATATTAATATTCGTTATTTACATAAAGAATATGTAATCAATTTAGGAACTACTAAATGATGTTACTAATAAGAAGTTAATTACAAATATTTTTTGCACGACTTTTCCTAAATGGAAATGAGAAATGAACGAACCCTGAATTAATATATCTTTCCGCTACTGATTTCTTTGCTTGGTTAACATTACAAATGGTTAAGGCAGGAAAGGGTAAGTCTTGTAGATGCATATTTTCTGGGTTGATGCTCACAATCATTGGTGTCATACGCCATTTGTTATATACGTTAAATATAAAGAATGCTGCACATATCAGAGAAGAGCAGAATGCAGCTAACCAGAAAAATCTAGAACATTAATATATTTTATAATATAGTAGTGGTACATTATTAATAATTTCACGCTTTGCTATAATTATGAACGTTGCAAACCTTTCAAACCAGGTCAACTTTTTGTCTCCAATATATCGCAGACCGTGCAACGTTGAGGTGTGCAAATATTCTCTGAGGTCCTTATGGAATGATTCATGAACTTGTGCGGATTTTTCCTTTACAATGGTTTCGATATTAGTAGCAGATTGAAATTAAAACAAACATGTAGATAAAATGTATTATATTATACGACCTTTGTATTAGAAACAATGAATATAAAATCCGAAATGATCTAGGTAAGTAAATTTAATTCCAAGGGTGCATATTGCACCTTTTGTAAACAAGCTCATCCAAAGATTAGTGGCTTGTGTTAAATAGTTAAAGGTCATTAGGGTAATGAAGAATATTACATAGCGTTTTTAAAAAATCTATTACAACATAACAGTTTTAGAGACATTTCAGCAGTTATATGTATTCAATAAGTACATACATGATTGTTGTTCACAATTTTTGTATCCCATTCGTACCACGGCGAGTTGTCTATGCGCGTCTGATTAGCCCAGTAGTTTTCCTTTGAATAATAAATTATTAATAAATAAACTTGTTTAATTGTTAATAATAGCGCTGTTCTGTAAATATTGACTATTGATTGCGAAGACGAAAAATTGTATGTTTTGAACAAATTATGCGCCAGGACTGAAAAAAACTTCCTGCATGATCATGATGTGCAAGATGGGAAGCAAAAAATGTTATGGCAGATGGAAGAAGTCGTAATTCCGTAATATGTAGAAGTGGACTGGTATAACATTCGTCTATTTATTTATTTAGAAAAATGGGAATATGAAGAAAGGGATTTCCCTTTCCTGAGAAAAACTTACTTTTCTAAAAGTTCCTTGTGATGTGAGCTTGCGAGGACGTATTTCTATATCCTTTGTCGGGTACATCATTGCAATAAAATCGTTTGTAGTTTGATTCGATTTGTCTATTTACAGTAGGTATTTTATCAAACAAATTTCTTGTATCGCGGACAAAGCATAACCGCTAACGACAAAGTGATTGGTGTTTTACAAATTGGAACTGCATGAGGTAATTCTCCATGGTCAGTGTTTTACTACCGATGGACTGATTGCCCTAATCTAATGATAGATCGCACCCGCGCAGCCTTTACTGTTTGAACGCAAAATTACACGTTACCAGTTGATTGTAATTCCTCCACTACTAATTTATTACGTACCATGACTTTTACCCTACATATGTATTTTATTGTAAAATATATTTTTAGTAAATTTTATTTAAAACTAATTCTATTATCAAAAAAAAATTAATTCTAAATCCAAATTAAAATAAGGAGTTTAGAATTGTTCTTAATATAAGTAATACGTGCTGGTAACTGAATAGATACTTTTACTTATAACAAAGTTAAGGTTTCTGACGTTATCATTATCGCCCGGTTAGTATAAGTCATCGACTGCTCATTTATCTTCCCATTATTTGTTATTATATAGTTATCAAATGTTTTCATCAGGACTGTCATGTCACGTCAACGTCGTGTTATTTCCAATTAATTTAGTTACCGTTTATGGTAATACTCGTACGTGCGCTTGATTATTGGTGAACACGTTTCAATTTACTAACATATGAAGTATTAATATGATATATCATTTATTAGCATTATTTGTTTAATTTATAAATTTCGGAAATGATCACAATTTCTAAAGTAGAATTTAAAATGAACTGAATATAAAGAAAATTATTATGGACGTTTAAAATAAACAGTAAAGTACGCTGTCGCTACAAATTTTATTTGTTAATTGGACTTTTACAATCTACTATTTTTGTAAACTTTGGAAAAGTAGGTAAATATAATTTTTATAATGGTTGTAACGATGCTTCGTTGAGGAATTAAACAAATATATAAATTTTCGATTTTATATTATTCGTATATAATGCATACATACAATAATTAATATGTACAAAATTGTTTGTTTGATAGAAATTTATAAAAGTAACAAAAAAAAGCCAGACAGAAAAAGAGGCTGACGCACTTACACTTTGAAAGTTTCTAAAGGAAGACGAGATCGAAGGAGGAAAGTAGAGGGCGCTTCGACATGACTCTAGTTTATCATCAGTTCACTATCAACGTGAACGACGGGCTAGAACTGCGTCCAGTGAGCCCGGAAAGAGAAGAAGAAGAAAGGGGAAGGATTTCACCAGTGTTGCTGGGGATTGTGGGCTGGTGCACCGTGGGCGACCTGCGCGTGGGCAGCGAGGTGGGCAGCGCGCGCTGCTGCTACTTCAGGAGTCTCCAAGATGCCGTTACCATTTTGAGCCAGCCTGATCTCAGCGGGGGGGCCTTGCCATGACGGAGCACCGTTCCATTGAGAAGCAGGGGCGTTCCACTGTTGATGAGAGGGAGCATTCCACTGTTGGGCGGAGGGACCGGCGGGCTTGACGGCGGCGAGAGCAGCCAAATGTGCGGCACGGGCTTGAGCTACTTCGGGAGTTTCAGCGACGGGTGCAGGGGCAGCGTTCCATGCAGGAGCAGCAGGGGCAGCGTTCCACTGGTTAGCAGGGGCACCGTTCCAGGAGGAAGCAGCAGGAGCACCGTTCCAGCTGCGTTGTTCTCCGCGCTGCCAGTACTCTTCGTTGTCCCAACGGGGATCGTAGGAGCCATCGTCTTGTGGGTTAGGGTTGTTCTGTGACGCCTGCTGTAATGCGGCTATGTGAGCAGCGCGTGCCTGTGCTACTTCAGGTGTGTCCAGGATGTTGCGACCGTCCTGTGACAGGGCAATGTTGGCAGGAGGGCCAGTCCATCCGGAAGCGTGAGCTCCACACGCCAACGCCAAGCAAGCTACTACGATCTGTGTACAAAATATGAAACCTTTTAAAATTTAATTGCAGGTTAATTATTGTTAGTTTACAACAGTTTACTAGTATGACCTCGTGTTCGTTACTAACAACATTGCGCTTAAGTTAACCGAATATGTCCTTCACCAGACAACTTATTATTCAAAGTTATTGCTGTCGTTGCAGCGTTTATTCTGATTTACCTTATTATCGCTGTACAACGGATATGTCACTATTTAATAGTATTATAATTCTAGTTATCGTCGTTAAGCTGCCTTCGTTTCCAGCAAGTGGTAATTAAACTTCACCGTACCCTACCTTAAGACTGGATACTTCAGTAATCTCCTTTTATTAAGATTAGTGGTACTACGTTATTTTCCAACGTTATTTGAATAGAGTGAAAAAAAGGTAATCAATCAGTGTCAATTGATAGTTATGTCGATCATTTTAACGAATGATCAATATAAAGCACACTAGACTAATATATGTGTTTAACGTTAATGTTTTTATTGACTCCTGTTAGTCTGTAATTAAAATTAATGATAACATTAACAAGTTGAAACATGTAAGAGATATTGATATTTAATACAAAAATGGCTAAAAAAATAAACATTACCGAGTAGTGTGTTTATTGCATTAGAGTATGTGGAATATTTGTTTTTATTAACAAATCCTCACTAATACGTGAAAGAAATCTCGTGTTATTTCTTTTTGTCTAGGGGTAGAATTGATGGGAAGAAAAAATATTATGTAATACCATTTGCAATTTTAATATATGTTAATATATACGGGTAAAATTTTACAAGAACGTTCAAATTAACCCATTAATTTTAAATTAACTCTGTATGTGGCGACATTGTTTTATAACATAAACAGGTTATGTTCACTGAATAATTGATATATAAAAAATAAAAAAAAAATTGAGATCAAATACAGAATTTGCGGTGAGTTTAAGTTCAGAACCACGTAACGATGTCAGGGTTCCTGGTCTGGCTGACCGAGCTCAGGTAAGACGGTGTAATCAAGGCACGTATTAACACTTAATCCAGTATTTATGCATTACAATTTATCCGTTGACTTATCAAGACCTAACAACAAACCTTCTTTGTATTATTAACTTACGATCTATTTATATGTTTATGTTCTTTTAAATTCAAATTCTTATGTACTATGTATATTCATTATATATAGTAAATAGCTATTTAAAATGTTAAGAAAATATAGAAGACCACAAAGTAGAAAATTGTTTTCGAACCCAAAATAAACGTTATAAATTTACAGTATTTTGGGCTAACTTAAAAGTTTGCTCACAGTTTGCATATGTTACAAAACATATGATAAAATCAAGTATGCGATAACAATGCTGAGAAATGTTACTCGCCCTTGATTTTTGTCATTTATATCTTGTAAGGCAATATTAATAAAACTTTATAATGCATTCTTACCATTTTATGGTCAAAGTAATAAAACATTAATGTTATTATAATCTTTGATACGAAATAAATTTCATTAATAGTCTAACTTAGGGTCGGGGTCTACCCAGAGACGGGAGGGTACATAAGCCTTATTCAGTTTAAAAAAAATAGTTTCTGTTAATGAATGCAAATGTTTTAACTTATAATTCATTAGAAATAAACAGAACTAAACAATCAGAGCAATAAGTGAATGGCTTCAAGGTCCGAAGGTCTCTTGAAGGTTATGAAGCAGGAAGCCAGCCTTCCGAACCTACCCACCGTCACATTCGTAGACTTGTTACCCTCGCTCGCTTGTCAATTTGACATTTGCTTTTCTACTTTTTAAATGCCTTAATTGTACAAAGATAATGTAATGAATCTTTGTATTTCTTAATATGGTGCGATTATGTTAATAAACTACCATAAAATTGTTTATTATGTGAATGCAAGCAGATATTTCAATATAAATAATATTTACTTGAACCTAAATTTGCTACTTATTTGTTTACCGTGGGGTTTCCTTTGTTATTAAAAATATTTGTGTTTAAATACATTACATATTTATAAAAATTAATTACTACGGGGCAGTGCGTGGGCATGCCCTTCTAAAACTGCGTACGTAGGAATGCAGACAAAAACCCTTAGTGAGCGGCGAGGCAAGCAACACTTGGAAACAAATGGGTGTGCCTCTTACTCATTGCTTGAGTGACAGAGGTGACAGTTTTTCAATTTACTAAATTTAGTCATCACTATAAAACGAAATAATTTTATGTTACAAAACACAATTCGAGCTCTTTTAAATGAACTTTCGTGAAAGCTTTCTAACATGGAACGTAAAACTCTTTCATGTGATCTATTTAAAAAATAAGTTTGTACTCATGTATATGTTATAGTTTAATAGAGTAGTGCAGGATCAAGCAAATATACGAAAGTGTCTGCATTCGCCGCACTATATTTGGTACGAAATGACGCTCCTCACTGCGACACTGACATTTCAGGAGTTAAGTATCTCAAGTATAAATATATTGACCGACCGTCTTGTTTACAATATGTACTTAAAACGCCTACAATGACTACCTCAATTGTTTTGGTTATTAGTTTCTTTGATTTCATTCAGCAAACAATGACAATAATGAAAAATAGAATCGAATTGGACGCGTTTAATGAATATGCTGGTGAGGCCAAATTGGCTATGTAAATGCAGAGTAATTTACATATAATGAAATGGATTTTCACTATTAATATTGATTTATTATTTGTAATGTTCCAGTAATTTTGGAAAGACAAAGGTTTTGTTTATTACAAAAAATGTATGGTTTTTATGAGTTGTTTATTGCGTTTGTAAAGAATATCTGCCATTTTGTATTATGCAATTTTAAATATTTTGCATTCACAAATTATTGATTTGGTTTGCCAAATAAATAATGTTAAAGATGTTTTTAAAATTAGTTTTAAATTTAATTTCTGCATAAAGGCAACTGTAAAAACTGCAGACAGATAAAAGGCTTGACAAGATACGCATTAACGCTCTGATTGTAGTTGACGCTGGACAACTTTCAGCAGCATTGACTCACGTAGGAAACATAAAGCAAATTTGATTTGTGCTCTTGTTCATAATTCACTCTTAACCTTGATACACGAAACAATTTATTTTTTGTTGATAAATCGTGTGTAAATCAATGACCGCTTACATTAACAATATTCTGAAATAGTTGCTAACGTTTCCGATAACATATCAACATGTCCAGATAACTTTGCAAATATTCGAATAGTATTTCTTTTTTGATTTTAGCTTACAATCGTGTTGAGTGTATAAGGAAATTATAGAATTGAGTGCAAATTTTATGGATATCGATAATGACCTGGAAGTCGCGTGCGCGGTGCGCGTGCGCAGCCGACCGGTAATGTCAGTCTCTACATTTTCAACATAGGCCTAGTTATTCACGTTCCGCGCGTTAATATTATTTTTACTGTATGACTTCTCTTTTTATAACGTAAATTATATATATAAGAACACGTTGCCTAATTATAATCGTATAACGAGTTTTTTTTACAGGAAGAAATACGCTGAGACTATAATGTTGACATATTTAAAAACATTTATTAATGCTCTTTTTATTTAAAAATTGTAAAAAATATTTTTAAATTATTAATTTATATTGCGAGGCTCTAAAAAATTAATACTTTTGATTTAAAAGACATGATGTAGGTGTTATTAAAAAGTGATAGTAGGTTGTTAATTTATATTTTGAAAATGGACAGTGGTGGTGCACGCAGCATTAACGTATACAAAGTGCAACTAAGTGACACCTTAGTCATAATTGATTTTAAATTATTATTAACGAAAACTAAGGCTGACATGTCGTTAATCATAATAGCGAAATAACTTAATAAATGTCCAGGGAAAATTTAAAGGAGACTACATCATAAACAGGTTAATAAGAATTTTATGGAAGTTTTTAAAATTTGGGGTTTGTTTAATAAAAACGTTACAGAAGTGTTTTTATACTTGCGAATTAATGAAAAAAGTACTCACCATAGATTTCATTTTTGTAAAGAAGTTAGACACAGAGGTGAAAGAAGGAAAAGTTTAAAAAAATATTTTTGTTTGTATAGCGCTGATGGAAGACTAGTGTCTTCCAGGATTCGCTATGTTGGGAGTGCAACTTGCGTCTGTGCAAAATGAGGGCGGGTGCTAGCATTTATACTCGGCGCCTGCGCAGAGGGGCTGCGGCGGTTCGGTCGACATCCGAGCGTGAAAGTACCGGGGCAAGCCGCTGATTATAGTGAATATCATAGCACATGTTTCAATGGCATTCAGTGTTTTTGGATCATTTCAGTGTATGATTTGGTACTCACTGTTGCTCATTTTGTTTCATTTAAAATAATTAATTAATTACATTCTTATTGTACTCCGATAACGATACTGTAGTGTAACGTATTCCTCTTATATTTTTTTTTGATTATAGTTAAATGTTGTTTTGTTGTCTTCACTAGATTAATTATCATTTCATTTAAAATCAAAAGTTTTAAAGAAATTACAAAATTTGTATCTCTTTATAGTTTTAAATTTTTTCTTTATACTATCGAAGGACTAAAATCATTGTTTATATATAATCACGCTATCAATTAACTTTTGTGCCTTTATGAGAAAATTGTTAAAATATAATCTATATTGAGAGTATATATAATAAAATATTATGTGTGATAATATAAAAATATTGTTATTTAATATTTTTTAGAATTGTTATAAATGACGCATTAATTTTTTTATGAAATAGTTATAAAATTTACAAAAGGGTTCGTGTAAAAGTGATCTAGATTCCACGCAAGAATTAATTATTTTAAGGATATTAGAAATACAAGTGTTAATGTAGTTGTTGGTGTATGTTTATGAAAGTATATACTTGCTTTTCTATGTGTTACTTCATAATTAATTTCGCTGTTATTTAATTATTATTACCTATTCTTTTTACTGAGAGAAGAGATTCCATTTCATTGTAATTTTAGTACTAGTTAGAGTATAGTAATTTAATAAAACTATATACCGGTACACATTTTTTAATTAGTTTTACATATGAATGACAAATTGAAATTGCTTGTGTTATTTATTTGAATATTGTTGAGAGTGTACCAGAACCAAAATGCTTATTCTCGGAAGATGACGCAATGAAGTTTACCTCTTTCGTGAATATAAATGTTGTAATGATAAAGTCATACATTTTTATTATAAAAATCTGTAAAGTTTTTGTTTATTGCTAGATAAGACATGGTTTATACCACGCATATTGTATATACACAGTGTTATCTTTGACTTTATACGACAAAATTTACTTACCTATAAGAAGATGATTCCAGTGTCTTTGAGGAAGTAATTTACGAGAATATGTTTGAAGAGATGAAGATTTTGTATTTTAAGTTTTGTTCATTATTTTATTTATTAATATGTTTTTTATTTAATAAATCAAATTTTTACAGATATTTTCGCGTTTAACTATTGATTATTCCATATTTCAAATAGTTTACAACTTTAATGGTTATGTCATAGTCGTTGTCACGGAATATCTTCAGCTTTTAATTATTATTTTATTTCAGTCCGTACTAGGTATTCATTATTTACAATACATCTATTGTGGTGTCCTGAAGTCTTTAATAGTAAAATGATTTTTGATTTGTCTTTTTTAATTTCATGATCACAAAATTGTGTTAGTTTCCAACCAGAGGAGACACATTCAGTTTTGTTGTGTGTTTAACATTCTCTTGAATATAATAAATCATTACGTTATACATGTTACTATTGTTATTTTGTCTAAGGTCAAGGATTTTTGTTTTCCTATGAGTTGATTATTAATGACTGTATAATCAAATAGTTTAAACCTTTACTTAAGCGCTTTCTTTACACGAACACTTTTGCAATTTAGTAAAAATTTATGAAAATGCTGAAAGAATTTTTAATTCAAAAAGCAAAACTTGTCGTTTTTAACTAGATTTCGTTTTTTCTTCTAAATAAGTCAAAACGTTTATCAGGGAGAACAGTTTATGATTATTAAAATTTCCCCTGTGGCTTAGTTATCCATGGGTAAGTTGTTATATTTATTTTAAATTAAGCCACTGATTGTTATTATGATATGACAAAGTAAAAGAAGTAGAAAAACTATGATAATCATCATTTGCAATAAATTATTACGTCTTCTTTGGAGTAAGTCGTATATTATTTACATGAACTATTTGACAAATTCATACAATACCTTGTTTTAGCTCTGTTTTTAGAAATTAGAGTTAGATATTAATTTAAATAAATAAAACATGTTCTTTGAAGATCTGAGTATATTTACATAGACATTTTTCAATCTTATAAGCTTTTCATTACAGATTGATGTCAAAAAATTCTGTAAAATGATATTTTCTAATAAACTACTAGACGTTGTTAAAAGGGCAACGTTATAGTTAACTCTCTAAAGATTTATGAATGATCTTAATTAGATAATTTATTATTGTGCACATACATAGTTCAAAGGCAAGAAATGTTTAAAGTTTTAGTGAAAACGTCAAGACTTTTGCGTTTATTTCTGCATGATGTTTTTAAAGATTTAGTGTATACGTATTACTCCCTTTTCAGTATGTTTCCGTAACAAAGATTTAAGCAACGAATTAATTTGGTATAATTACTCTTGCGAATTAAAATGCCAAACCAAATTTATTGATTATATATAGTTACGACCCCTGTTTATCATTTCAATATGCGTCCTAAATATTTGTAGTCCCAGACCTTCATATATGCACCAAAACATAGTAATGTTTGTACTGTACTGTTTGTCGGATGCCATAGGAACTGTCAACAATACGATGCAAAAGAAGCTCGGTCTTTTGATATCAGCGAGTAGTTTAGTAAATATAAAATTTAGTAATTAGTAAATATAGAATGGTTTCTTAACTCCAGAACATTTTATTGGTTCTACATCTGTATCCTGTCATTTAAATTTACAGTAAACAATCAACTATATTGTTCAGAGAAGCAACTGCATTCATGAATCCTGTTCATATTAAAAAGTTAAAGATATTTAAAAAAAAAATAAGGATTACCATATACAGTTTACATTAACGCTGCAACGCAGTCTTCGATAAAGAATCATCTTGTTACATATTTCATCTCAGGCTTTCACGCGTAATGACCATAAAAGACGAACTAATATCTCTTAAGCATACAGACAGATTTATTGAACTCCGTTCATGGTTTTGTTTCAATGGATTCGAAGGAAAAGGTCTTATCATATTTATTATACTACTTGCACAAGTTTTTAGCCAGAGAATAAAATTAATGCTCACGGTAAAAGAAATAAAAAGTAATAAATATTGTTTTACAAGTAGCTAAAACTTATCTTTTCCATATAATGTTCAGACCTTGTCTAATTTATTTGACAGATCATAATCAACTATTTAATCAACCAAAAAGTTTAATTTATTTCAATCAGTAATTAAAAAACTTTAGGCGTATGGATACTGTTCGGCTTTATAAAACATTTTGTGTTTGCTTTCCATTCCGTCTTCAAAAAAGAGTGAATTTGTTAGGTCAATGTGCTTTACCATCATAGACCACATCTTCACTTAACACCAGGTGGGATCGTGGTCAAGTATTAACCTGTACCTATGTATAAAAAGAAAATTCAAAGAAAGAAAACATTAATGTTGTATTACTTAAACAACAGAAGCTTTTAATATACAGTCTACATTTTTTTAGATCAGCGTATAAAATATTGTATTTTTTTTATAACAAAATGAAACCAAAGCTTTTGGTTTCTTTGGTATGGATGGATAATCAGAAGATTTTATCTCTTTGTTACAAAGATATTTCAATGTCAATTATGATTTATTAATTCAAGTTAACATTGCTTTAGTAGGGTGGATCAGGCTTTTTGGTTCATGCCATTACTGGAGCTGAATAAGCCACAAGGTGACTAACTGCTTCTTTATAACAAGTAAGTTCGGTTCCAGGGTATATATAGTAGATGAATATTAAAAAGATATATATTTAATTTTAAAACTTGTTTCAAAGACTTTGTCAGATATATTTTAAAATAACTAACAAACTGTTCTGTCGTGTAAAAGTTAGTCATTTTTAAGCAATTCTAGGTCATAGCTGTCACACCATGTTTCAGTTTGAAGGTCTGATGATAATAATATTTAAAGGAAAGGTGGTCCAAACAACTTTAATTACAATTCAACTGCAAATTAAGCTTACATAAAAAAAAATTAAAATTTTAAGTCAACCTGAAGTATTTATTTTTGGGCCCCGTTTTTCTTTCATTAACCAATTAAAATACAATAATAGTGTCGTGATATACCATGATCAAGTATTTTAAGATAGTTTATAGACACAAACATATTTTAGTTTTAATAAATGAAATCGAATCTGAATTTTTGTTTGCGTTAATCAAAATCTTAAAATAAAAGAGTATTCTGTTAACACTTGTCAATATCAAGGTAAGTAGAAATATTTAAAGATTTTATACAAACATTAACATTATTATTTAAAAACTTTAAAAAATGTTTTTAGGACATCATTATATAACAAATAATAGAAAAAAAATATCGATAGCTTACCATTAAAATCTAGTACGAAGCATATACCATTTTAATGATGAAAAGCGGAATATAGAGATACTAGAAGACGCAAGAAGCCATCTCTATGAAAGGTGTGGCAGTGGAGTAGTAAAAAAATGGGAAGTTGTAAATCTTAAGACAACACCCAAGGTTGTTTTTCCATAATATTTAACATGGCTACATTTTGTTTGCTGTGTTCGTGTGTTTCGCATAAATAATATGTCTGCTGTGTCGTGCTTCACGTCCTCCTACGCAGCGTGGCACGCGCCGCGGTGGTTTATGTTTTTGACATTCTAACATAATATTTTAATGAAAGAATTATTTTTGAATTTTGTAATCTTATTTTAATACTTTCATTATTATAAATGTATTCAATATCCTTTCACTATTTATTTGTGTTAAGTTTTCTTATCATTTGCATTTGTTATAAACAAAAGGGGAATGAGAATGAAACTTTTTAATAGATACAAAGGCGTGACATTATCAAGACGAAGAGATACGTTGGTAATAATTAAGGAGTAATAAAATTCTTTATTATTAATGTGTCACTCTCTTGCGATTATGGTAATGGTTACCATTTTCGATATTCCAACATTGTCATTGGTATTAATTCGCAACGATTACATTGCATATTTTTAAGAGAGGATTTTATTTCCTTGCATTTATTTAATACAGTTTTGTTTTTTTTAGTTAAACTGTAAATTAACAGGGTATTTATCATTCATTCGTCCCCAAAAATATATTTAAATTTAAAACTTCATTTACTAATGCGATATTCTATATAAATGAAGTTTGATAGTTGAATATCCTTAATGAAAAAAAAAAATAAGTAGAAAATTATCTACCAAAGTAACCTGAACGGAAAGTGTAATTGGGCACCAATTTTAATTACTATTTCATTGTTCAATTGAAGCGGATTGTAGTGAATTAAAGTGAACCAACCACCTGATTGGCCAAGTGTTCGTTAAGTGGGCCAAGTGCGAGCGGCGGTCGCAGCCCGTGCTTTGTTATCGGGAAATCTGAGATGTAGTAGGTTCGAAGTATATTGGATTATGTTACATTAAAATCATTATTCATTTAGTTTCTAAATTCATCTTCTTGCTTATAAAATAACTTCACAGGTTTTAAACATATATACTACTAACATAACTTTGCTAAAACGCAGGTGAAGATGTAGTTAACTGTAAAAACACAAGGAATTGAAAAACTTATCTACATCTCGATTCAGATACTTATGTTGATGTGATGCTACTTAATATATAAAACATTACATTGTGCAGAAGGACTTTAAGTTATGTTTTCTTTAACTGACGGATATTTCGGGAGACTGTCTAGGTAGATAGCTTATATACAAAAGTTACTGTGTTCTAACTTTACTTTCTGTCAGGTGCACATCCTACTCGTCTTGTTGTTTCATTGAATAAAAAAAAAATTCGTTATTTTATACCTAAAGTGACCCTTCAAATCTGATTACAATACCGTTTACTGCAATTTGAAAGCTGAAATATGCAACAGTGATAATTACTACCGTCGTCAGAAACTGTAATAATGAAACCACTATAACTAGATTTTTTTTAAATTTGCTATATTAAACTATAATATCAATAGCTTACATCACTTTTCCAACCGGAACACACTACTCTTTGCACGGTACAGTTTGTCGGCTGCACTAGGAGCTGCGGAGGTACCTACCTAGACTGTCTCCGGCAATAAAGACCTATCACCAGCAGACATATTCTCCATTTCTCTTTTGTTATACTTTTCTATAGGAAATATTCTGAACATAATAGCAAGAGTTGTTTTATGAAAATTATATAAATGTAATATACCTATATAGATAACAACGATGCAAAAGAAGCTCGGTTTTTTTATATCAGCGAAGAGGGAAACATTTAAGGCGCTACGAGCTGAAAATAATCTGTAAATAAACCATTTGTGGATACAACTGGAAAAATAAATAGCGCACATATTACTAAACGACTACCTAATGCGATGTAGCTTTATTATAAATACCGTTCATGTTATTTATCGCAACATTGCGACACAAAATATAAATCTGTTGATCATTACTATTTAATAGGAAGTAGTGTCCATAGCAATTAAATAAATGATATGGTAAGGCGTTCATTAATTAACTTATTATTGGTAATTAATAATATCTTCCTGTCCGATATCGTATAGCAGAGATACCTTCCTGTTACGGGTAAGTGGTGTAATTTGTCTATATCTTGGTTAATCTGTTAATAGTCGGTTTTAATTATACTGATTAGTTGCATCTTTTATCAACCTTGTTTTAGGCTGGATAAGTTTGGAAGCATTACCGTCGCCAAATAGTATAGCAACATTTTTATATTGTAGTTTAAAGGAAGCTCTAACCGGTGAAATAATTGGGTTAATTTTATATTAGAGGTCTCAAAGTATTGGGATGTCGATAATCGTACATAAGTCTAGACAAAACTAAAAGTAAATATGTTTTATTGATATAACTTCGGTAAACGTATTATCCACATAGTATCGAAAAAAGGCATAAATTACCGATTTATCACAAATTTTTCTATTTCAATTCAATAACAACAACTCTAACACTGTATTGATTCGGAAAAGTATTGACATGTTACATTTTTTAAATATTTAACAGGCTTTTCATTTTTTATTGTGTAGCGTTCCCCTTCTTATTGTGGGAAAGGCAGGACTTCTATTTATTTGTTATTCTTTCTTTTCTTTCCCTTTTTTCCCTAACTTGTCTATCCTTTCATTCTACATTTCACTTTTTCTATACTTCCTAATCTTTTGTCATCTTTCAAGCATCGCCTCTCAATTCAAATTTCGCGGCATTTTTTATTTTAAGTATTTTTACTATTTCTATCTTTTATTTTTTACATTATGTTATATTACTTCTTTTAATTGGTTGTATTATTCTTCCCACTATCTCTTTGGCAAACTTTATAAATATGCGGCGACTTTTGTCATCACTTATCAGAGAGGCGATGCTGCTAACGAAAATTCCTTGTTGTAGCTCGATCTCAATTTAAAAGGCGTTAGCGAGCATATGCACCGACCGGACCGACGACCTGGTGAAAATCGCCGGGTCTCGTTGGATGCAGGAGGCAATGGACCGGTCGCGCTGGAAATCTATT
>DWLS01003374.1:0-15849 GCA_018246255.1 Pachliopta kotzebuea | reverse complement strand
GGCGGTGAATCACTTACCATCAGGTGACCCGTTTTGCTCGTTTGCCTCTCAGATGTTATAAAAAAAAAAAAAAAAAATAATGTGAGCATATTCTGAAAACCATCACAATGATCAAAGCAGGATAGATTTGCTTTGAGAATGAGGATAATTTTTTTTACTTGGCGATGCGCCTCGACCTATTACGTGTTTGTGACGCCTATAACATTGCTCGCCACCTTGAAACTCATGACGTTAAGTCTCTTTACAACAGTAATTTCACTAACTATAACACTTCAATCCGTAACACAGTAACGTTCTGCTCACTATTGTTTAACAATAAAAACAGAATTTCTGGTACTTACCTTTTTTGGGGGAGGGGGGGAATGCCTACGCACTGCCCTCCCGCCACGGGGGGGGACGGAAGGGACTGTGTGGGACTCGCACACACTAAAAACCCGCCAGCCCGCTTCCGCGTTGTTGGGGCAAGGTAGGGTCGCTTTCGCATTCACTACCTTGCCCCAGCGGAAGGCCCGGACACCGAGCCGCCGGCACGTTGCGAGGGTGGCTCGGCTCACTAGAGCCACCCTCCAGACTTGTGTGGGGTCGTGCAAGCCAGCGGAGAGTCCCCCGACTCTCCGCCGGTGACACCATTACGGGGGCTGCATGAGGCGGGCAAATTACCGCCTCGCGCGGCCCCTCCTTCCGCGGCAGAGCGGAGCCAAGAGCGAATCGCCCTCCCGGACCCGCTCCGCGGCCTCCTGGGATATTACCTCTTCGCAGAAGGAGGCCACCGTCTGCCACGAGCTATCGCTGTCGAGCATGGCGATGACCACGCTCGACAGCGACAGCTCGCCCCCCGTAAGAGCCACGAGCGCTCGCCGCTGCGGCTCGTTTCTAGCGATTACTTATCTGTGATTTCTCTAAAGTAAATGTTACAATATATTAATCTACTCTATTTAACCCATGAACTACGTTTTCAATATTTTTAAATACTGTCTTTCAATTGGTTGGATTGATCGACTTTAAAATTTCAAATATATCATTATCTACCTAGCCTTTTCTCGGTGAATGGTAGAATTCACTTAACTGCTTTTGTGGCGCAGAAACCCAGCGCTTGTCTTTTTGACACGAAAATCTTAAGGGTTCGATTTCGGAGTCACATTGTGAAGTTAGATTAACGGAAGGGCTTTTCCGAACTCGTCTGACTGGCTACCATCTTAACCTTGCAAATCTATAGCCATAAATGCATTGTTATATTCCGGCTGTCGACATATGTGGGCGAACGTATTCTGGGTGAGCTTCTCTATCCACAGCTTTAAGTATAAAATTGATTGATAAGTTTTTCATCAAAGATTTATTATAGATATAGATCGTTTAACACTTTTGAGACCCTTGATATCACCAAATAATGCGAATAAATTTGTTATTGTCCATTCCAGGGGCCAGTTTTGCAGAAGCTCTGGGAATGATTAGTCCCGCTAAACCCAAAAAGAAATCTACTATAAAAGAAATAAATTCACCAACTATGTTTGCTGATGTAAGTTATTTTAATGGTCTAAATTTGCTGTTTTGTTTTTCTCATAGTTATAAAAAGTGGTCATATAAGTTCTCTGGTAAGTGGCAATTGGTCTTTTTTGCCGAAGACCGTCTAAGTTGTTACCATCACAACACCTATTACTAAAGTAACAAGACTTAATATCTTGTTTCAAGGCAACATATAGCATATTGTGCATTTGTATATCATTCTACCTAACACAACATTCTTAAGAGCCGGCGTGTCACTTACCATCAATTCTTTTAGCTTCGTGGAATAAAAAAAAAAACACTAACACTTTTACTTACGCATTTATATTTAGGACATAAAACAGCACTTTTATACACTACATAATTTTCGTAGCTAAGTCCTGCATCACTTCTTGCACCATCTGCGAAACTAGCTCCATTACCAGTCTTAGAGATCTCAGCGTTACCAGAAATTTCTCCAAACTATAAACCAAGGCCTCCTCCGAAACTGCTACCACATTTTACAGATGAGGATGCCATGAATCATGTTATATCTTCTAAGAACCAGAGGTATGCATAAACATGTTACACAAGTATACGTAAAACCTATGTTACTTATATTACAAAGTGTCTTTTTTTTTTCAGGACTAAAGTTTATTCTGGTAACAAAGTTTTAGGCAAAATACCAACGTTATATGAGCTATGCGTGAATGTTCTTCAAGAACATATAGATGGTAAGTTTTGTAAAACTCACTATTACCCATTTGTTTTAAATATAAAAATATACCAAATTCTCATTTTGTTTTACGGGACAAGTAAACTCCTTATCTTTTTATAGATGTTACTTCCGTGTGATGCTGCGCTGATTAGGATGACATAAACACAGCACTACATAGTCTCGTACTTTAACATACAAGTTGTTAGTCTTGTTACCCTTGTTCCTTGTTGTTTCCACCTACATAACTACGATAACTAGGACTTTCCGTCTGTACTTAACTACATAAAAGTTTAGTTTTAACATTTTGAAAACAAGGTTACGTAACTCTTTAAATAATCGACCATTTTTCAGCACTTGAATACACTGGTGGTGTGCCATATGATATATTGAAGCCAGTTATAGATAAAGCAACGCCGCAACAGTTATTCATGCTAGAACACTACAACCCATACCTGATGGAAGAAACAGATCACCTTTGGCAGAAGTTTTGCGAGAAACACTTCCGTAATAAGCAGCGGCAAGAAATGGAAACGTGGAGGGAAATGTATATGGTAATGTATAATGTTACATGTTAATATAATTTTGCTTATACTTTATTACTAAATATTTGTTTGTTTATATGTATTTGTAATAGATGGACAAACAAACAAATTAACCTATCTATGTAATCTGTCTAATAATATAACAACTGTCCTACGCATAATACAGATTAATTTTATTTTTATAAAGCACTTACTTCTAAAATTATAGAAATTATTGAGGTGATAATATGATTATAGAAAAATATCTCTGAACTATAATGGATGGTAAAATAAACGCGATGAAATCCATAGAACTGAGTTTTATGCATTGTGGTATTATAATTTTAATTTAATCAAATTTACAGAGGTGCCAAGAAGAACAAGAACATAGGTTAAAATCACTTACGACAAACATAAGGATTGCGCAAGAGGCTAAGAAGGCACCTATCAAACAAACCAAAATGGCGTATGTCGATACTATAGTCAAGCCACCCAGAAATGTTTTGAGGAAACAAGTAAGAATCAGAATATTACAACGGCCCGCGACTACGAATGCAATGTGGTGTAGTGTAACCCTTCTTAACTAGTGCTACATTGTTCTAGGCCAGGGATGGTGAGCCTCTTTTGGCGTCCGTGCCACAAAGCCGTAAAAATTCTTTTTTAAATACGTATCGAGCCACAATAAAAATTCATTCGAAATGTTTGCGTGGTGAAAAAAAAAATAACATATTACAATTTTCAAGTTTTTTGTCAAATTTATATCATAAATTAAATGTAGATTAATCATTTTTAAAACATTTCTAACAAAAAGTAACTTATAAAAAAATTATTTTGTTTTTGAGCGTGCCATAAAATTATCAAACATGCATTGATCCGCCGTCATTGTTCTTGGCGTATAAATTAATATCAGTTGAAAATCCTGTTTAAGATGAACAAGGCATGGTTTACTTGTATAACAAATGTAATCAATAAGTTTAGTAATATGGAAATAAAATCCACTTCTTGTCTAATAATTTCCGCAGCTTGTGAAAACTAATTGAAAAATCAACAGTTTTAATGAATGATTTTCTCTGGTCTATGTTCGTCCAACGTATGGAATAAATGACATTGATTCTCATAATGAGAGAAGACCTTGAGTGGGACTCTGTTGTGGGAACAGAAAGAGAATCATTTGCATACTTTTAGGAAAAGGTTACTAAAGCCTCAGCTAAAACGATTGAAGTCGTAATATCATTCATAAATTTTTCAGGCTTTGCATGGCACAGCCCATGCTTCAACAGCAAGCCCTGCTGCGAGAGTAGCTTCATTAGCAGCAGCACCAAATGTTCTACGAGGGGGTTCAGTACGCCCACCACCAGCTGCTCCAGTGTCTACCTCTGCCTTTAACAAACCTAAGAAAGCTCCTCTAATGCAAAAAGCACTCCAGTTCTTCCGTGGACGCAAGCGATAATTGTTACTATTACTAACTCTACATTTATAGTTTTTTGTAAAACGCTATTAGCTCCATACTGATCATCATGAATTAAAAATATTATCACAAACTTTTAATAAATTTACAAGTTATTGTATCAGAAAAGTAAAAAATAAATTTAAATATGTGAAATTTTTTTTCATATATGGATTAGTATCAAAACTAACTCATTTTTTATCACAATGGGTAACACTATATGCTACATTACGGCTTTACTTTAAACACATATATCATCTATATCTCCATATCTATGCAATAGACACATTCATGGGCCAGTGTCTTTACAATAGCCTTGTAATACAAAGGTCTTTGGTTTAATTCCAGGGACACTGCATGGTTTGGTTTGATGGTAGAGAGTCTTTGTACACGCCTGGTTAGCCATCACTGTCATACCATAGCTGCATTGTTGTAAACAAGGAAGTATTCTAGGTGAGCATGTTGTGGTATCCATAGCTTTATTGAAGTTTTTACCTTATGATATAGAGGATTAGTGTTAGAGAAAAAACAAAGTTACCTTTATTTTTTGATCATCAGGTATATTCCTGGACATTAATTTATACTAGGAGTTGAAAGACAAAAAGAACAAACCAAGTAAATGAAAAATAAGAGAGGAAGGAAGATAAATTTGCCATGTTGCAAATATGTATATATTCAGTGTTGAGATGTATTTTTACATGCAATTCTCAGATTTCTTATCGTGTAACGTAAGCTTATCGTTAGGTAACGTAGTTTAGTGTTAGTTAATTATGCTGTGTTATAAAAATCAACAAAAAAAATTTTTACAGATGAATTGTGTGACAATGGCTTTCATTTTTAAACTTTAAATTGTATTTATTTATTTGAATTTCTTATTATACACTATTCGTGGTACTTATAAAATCGCGATAGCTATGAAAAGAGAGAGGACGCGATTTACGTCCGTCCTAAAGAGTCATGAGTTCAATCCGTCTTGACCATGATCTTTCAGAGTAGAAAATATTGAAGAAAACCAACATGTCCTGATCAACAACTCTCATAGACACGTGTGAATAGCCTTGATTGACTTCTTATGAGAGAAAGCAATAAATCCCAATAGTCATAACAATGAGAGAGCTTATAAAAATATGTATACATTTCATAAATATGATAGTGGTCAATATTATGTGTTTATAATTATATAATATGTAGTCTCTACAAATATAAACCATTTAACATTTGTTGGGCCTGTATAACTATGAGCACAATAACTTGATACATAGTTAACAAATAGTTAATTTTTATCATCCATACAAATAACATTTGTCGGTTGCAATGACTTATATTAATGTTATACTATGATAATCAAAAATGTGTACTATGAAATATATATACAGTTTTCTTATGGTTCTCACTTTGGGGAATTGAGGGCACTCACAAAGAGGAATTATAGCCATTATTTCCACAACATAGATTAAGTCCTGGTTGGTGGATATCACATATCCAACTATAGTTCTAGGAAAATGTTGGTTTCATTACCATGTTTCCTGTCGCTGCACGACTACATGGCCTTATATATATTTACGTAAACATTTATATGTGTATATACATGTATGTTCACTTATATGTATAGACATAAGTACGTATATATATAAATGATAAGGATCTCTACAAGATAGTTAACAGTTTCAAATTTCTTAAAACCAATTACGACTTTGTAATACTAATATCACTTATACACCTTATTTTGTTGTACGTTATAATATGAGGAAATTTCAAACAATATAGTAGTTTATAATTCATTTCAATTATTTAAAAAAGGATTTTTTGATCTTATTAAAATTTTTACAATGTGAAATTTCAACTTTGTTGCAATTTTTATTTGTATATATAATGATTTTTTTAAAAAGTAGAGTTAACTTTATTTCAATAATCTGTATAACACTGAAATTCATTAAAAGTTCATAAACAGTCCACTTATTATCTTTTTGCTGAGACATTTTCTCATAAGGATACACTCAAGGGTATTACACATATGGAAACAAAAAGTTAAATAATCATTGGTAATATTAAAAAGGTTTTGTAGGATTTTTTATATTATTTTTAATAAAAAGTTACTATATATAATATCAGAGTAGTTATACTTAAACACTTTAGTATATCACTTTATAGATAAAAATTGTACATAGTCTAAATTTGTAGCTAAATTTTTGTTCCTGTATGTACCAAAAATGTACATCGGCTAAAATAGCATATAGTAAGGAAAAATAAATTTTGTTCTTGAATGTTTAAAAAAATCCAATATTACTAAAACATTTATTACTATTCCACCAGATTATTTTCCTTTGTGGTAGAAAAAGCACCAAATGATAACAAAACCTGTTAAACTACAGCCATGGAGGCTCTCAGTATGCTTTCCATGTTTTTGAATATATGACATATTAGATGTAATAATCATACTCCAATAAATAATACATGACTTATTTTATTTTCCTGTGATATAAAAAAACAAAATTGTGATTTGTAAGTAGACATATTTTTATACAACTTACATTAAATATTTATCGTGAAAAAGTACAATAAAAATTTGACAAATACATGGTTTGGGTTTTGTTTGTATATATAAAACAAAAAGAATTTAATCCATTATTCCATTATTATTATTTACAATTGTTAAGTATAGGTACTCACTATAAAATTTATTCATTTAGTCATTTATTTACATATCACTTTGACATTTTTACTATCAGTGAATGAATTATTACAGGTAAAAAAAATGAGTTATGTAATTTTTCTTACTTATTATATGCAATTTAAGTATTTCATAAAATTATAAATGGATGTGAGTATATACAGCATTCATAAAATGAAATCCTTGAATACAATAACTTTATTATGCTGCAACTTTAACATTTACTTCTTTTCACATTAATTAATTAATGATATGTTTAAAGAATGTTTAATTTTCATATTGTTACATAATTTTATCTTTCATCAATAATCATGTTTTATTTCATCTATGACTTATCCTAATGATGTATTTTCTCTACACTTAAATCTTTATATTCTATACATTATTTGTAAAATTACTTACACTAATAATATTATTGATAAAACAAATTTATATAAAAAATTGCATTATGTAAACAAATATTAAGATTCCTTTTTCCATCATTAAATTTAAATTAGTTACTAAAATGCCTAGCTAAGGTTACTCTTACAACTCATAAAGTATGACTGGCATTAATTTTAAACATTCATGATCATGTGAAGTGGCACATGAAATTATGTCACACATATTATAATTATAAATAGTACATTTATAAACATGTAAAAATTTAACAATATTTCTTTGATTTTATAAATATTTCATCTAATTGTAAAACAAAATCTATTTCAAGGAAATGAATGCAGAATATTATAAATGTTTTTCTTTGTAATAAACCTGCAATTTATGTAAGACGGTTATAGTAATCAAATAATTGTTTTTTTTTTCAGTGTAATTATAGTTCCTTCATAATGTGAATATACGTATTAGGTACCTTTAAAGTGTGTTTTTGTAAACTTATAATTAGAGAAATTATTTAAAAAAATATATATTATTTGTCATCAGTATAAAACAACACCAATATTACGAAATTTAGATTTTAGCTGCTTTTCAAAGTCTGTGTTTATAATTTTGGGACATTGATATAAAGCTAAAAATTTTAGATTTTTGTAATATTCGGATATAACATCTACAATTACAGGCGAAATATTTTTTATCCGGGAGAGACATAAGCTATGTAATGTTTTTAAATTAGGACTACTAAGTGTTTTAAACAAAGTATTTTCTGAAAAACTTGTGCTATTCCAAATCTGTAAACGTTGGATTTTCTTTAAATTAACCAAAGAAATTAAACCTGTATCAGTTAAGTTTTCACACCGCATGATTGCTAGATCCCTAATTTTTGAACACTGTGATATTAAAAACAAACAGTGATCGTCAATATAATCACCACCATAAATATGCAGTGTTATTAATGTATTTTGCTTGGATAATACTAGTTCTTTCATATAATCTAAACTCAAATCTTTAATATTTTCAATCAAAATATGACTTAGGTATGAACAATCTAATAATGTTTTACAGTTCAGTGAAGAGAGGCCAAAGTCAGATAAAACTAAGTAATTTAGTTGTTTAAATTGATTATAATCAATAACAATGTCTTCTTTAGAAAGGAGTGAATTTTGCAAACTAATTTTTTTTAAATTTGGCCATTTCTTAATATCATTTTCAAATTCTTTATCCAGTAGACACATAACTAATTCAATTGAAACAAGGTTACAACATTTTTTCATAAGTAACCTTATATCTTCATAATTGTACATGTATTGTAGTTTTAAGCAGAATATATATTGACCATGACTGTTAATTAACTGTAAACTTTTTTCACTAACTTCATTTTGACCAGACTTATTAGAATAAACAACAACTAAATTTTTCCAAAGAACAGGGTCATGGGCAAGCTTATTCCAACGACTGCAAACATTTTCACAAATCAAAAGAGTTTCAAGTGGCAGAAATTTGAAGATTGAAAGAAGTATCTCATTCGGCAACACCTCTAGTCCACCAGAGTCCGCTTCGTCCCAACCCATCGTCCTGTTAAATTATAATAATGTTATATTGAGGAACTAATGATCCTTATAATAAAAACTTTACACAGAAATAATATTTAACAATGAGAAAGAAGTTTTAATAATTAATATTCATTGTTTGAATTAAACAAACCTCAAGAGTAACTGCGTCTAATCTACAATATGCAAATAATCACAACAATATATTTGTCTGTTGCCAAACTTTTCTAAACCAGTTTGAACGTCCAAATGACAACGGAAATGTCAGTGTTTCCTTATAAATCTTATTTTTCTCAAATTTGTAATTCTCAATTTATATATTCCATTATGGTCCGTTGTTGTGGACCGTCAATTTAAAATTTAGAGGCGTCTAGGGTTTCAAATGAACACATAATATACACAATAATTTTGACAAAATATTACTCTAGAAATACCTTCAAGAATTTATAACATTATTTATTTATTTCTGGCAAACAAAATAGTGACCTTTTCTGCATTTTCCATTCCGGGTACTGATTTACTGACTTTCTAAAAAAAAGCATATCATATTTTAAAAAATGGAATGATGCAGTCTAGAAGACGATATATTCTGTAATAATGCTATAAGTTATCTGTATTTAGGGATGCCCATCACTTGTCTCTTCATTCATATTTTTTTAAATGGAATATCGATATCGCATGGTAATAGTATAGCATCAAAAAAATTAGAACTACATCATCCTTCGTTTAAAATAAAAATGGATTACTTTTCAATACTTTTGAAACAATACCCTGTGAATCCCATATCTACGCTCTGGTGATAGGTATATATATTGTGCAAAGTTTTGAATAATAATAAAATATACGTACAAGGGTACATAAATAGTAAATAAGTTGTTATAATAATTATTCCAACAAAGTCCGAGCTTATACATCTCTGCTGTTTTTTCCTCAAGTTTTTAATTGTATTAAGGAATTGAACAAACCATTGAACATGTAGCTGAAACTAAACCTCTATCATAATTTTTAGTGTACTGTCATAGAAATGTCAAAAGGTTCTGGTCATATATGAATCTAAAATTGTTTCCTTTTTACTACCCAAAAACTTAATGCTTCATTACCATCATACTTGGTGTTAAATAATGATATACTTTGTAGGAGTAAAATTCAATAAATTAGAAACATCGTCTTCATTGTTTTCCTGATCATACCCACTTCGTGTCTAAACGAGAGCATTGACCCTGTTTTGGAAATGAACAAGGGGTTAAACCTATTTAAAGTAATTAGAAGTGCCTAAAACAAACAAAATCGGTTTAAGTTCTTAGTGACTTATAAGCCACTTGGCTTGCCTCTCCTCCGAGTTCCTCTAACCTATAGAAACTTACATAACCGTGTGCTTATTTGCCACCAAAGTGGTATTAAAAAAAGCTATAAGTAAATTAATGACTGAGCTCGTTCAGTTTTGGCTAAAAAAATGAGTAGCAAAATATAAAAATAAATATATGTGTAGAATGAATGAACAACAAATGTAAAAATAAACCTAATTTATAAAAGTTTATTTGTATATTAAAGATATGTGTATAACCACCGATAAAACATCAATGTTTATGAACGAAACATTGAAGTTTTAAAATATCGATGTTTGCCAATCCCTATCTGCGAATGAGGTCACGTTCGTGAACAAGGCTGGCAAAAGCTCCGCAATAACTATATAATACATAGTAAGAGGCTCGTTATTCGTCGGGCCGGGTCGTCACTGCAGTAGATCACTTTACACAAAATAATCAATTCGTGTATTTTAATTATTGTGTAGGACGACCCGATTCCTAACCCGACTAGAGTACTTAATATCCATATACAATGCTGCATTTGAAGAATATTGCAAAATCCGTGGTTCCGCCCTTAAAAAACTCTGTACAAAATGAGGCAGTCAATAATATCGTCAGAATTGCGCCCGCAGCTGTTAACACTTGCTGCCGAACTTACGCTAGCCATGAAATCCCAGACAGGCTAAAAGATGTTCCAACTAGTGCAAACCCAAGATTCTTTGATATGGTGGAATATTTCTTTCACAGAGCATGCCAAGTAATTGAAGATAAGCTTGTGGAAGACATGAAGTCTAGAGTTTCAATAGAAGAAAAGAAAAAAAAAGTAGCCGGTATCTTAAAACTTATGCAGCCATGTGACCATATATTGGAAATCCAATTTCCATTAAAACGTGATTCCGGTGATTACGAAATGATTCTTGGGTACAGGGCTCAACACTCTTCTCACAGGACACCAACTAAAGGAGGTAAGCTTCACGTTCTGCATTTTAAAACATAGTCAATACGATTTTTTATTTATAGCTCAAGAGACACGTGATGTTTGCGACCGTAGGTAACGTTACGTAGTTTTGTAACCAAAATATTCTCACGCATAACCTAGACATTATTAATGTAAAAAGGATAAAACTGTCCAATTTCCATGTATTAATACTAGTTCGTAATACTGCAAAATTTTTAAAACATATGATGCTAACAAGAAATATGATTTTAAGTGTAAAAATCAGTAAACAGTTCAAGTTAAAATTGGCTTTTTTTTCAAGCATTTATGTATATAAAAATATTTTTTTTGGAAACTAACCTTAATTTTCGTTTCTTTAAAAGTATCACATAAATAATGGTTAAGGTTACATATTCACTTTTTTTTGCATATTATAAGATCTACTCTAAAATAACAATGAATATTAAAATTAATCGCAAATAAAAAAGGCAAATGTATATATCTACTTAAGATTTATTCTGTGATACATTTGCTGCGTGGAAACAAGTACATACTCATTTATTTCAATTAAATAAATTAGGCAATATTAGGAAGCATTATTTAAATGGCGTAACGTAAAATTACTGACAATGAGAACGACTCGCCATTATAATTGCAGCAATTATTCCACCCATACATTTTGTTATATATAACTGTTTAGTGGGTGTATGTCGGTTTACTATTAGTGAGCTAAAATATAGCTCCCTTTCCTAAATATTTTTATTTTAGTTCTCTATAAATCAAATTGCTTCTGTAGGTGCATTAGCAAAGTATGCTCCAGACAATAGTTTTGTTTGAAGATAATCAAATTTGGTTTAGAATATAATTGTATATGTAACTTAATTAAGTGCACCGAATATATGTTGATATGGTTTTTTTTAATTCTGTACAATTTTTTTTAACTTCGTGTTATAATTAATGTATTTAATTTGTAAAAATAGTTATTCATAATACTTTTATCACCAATGCGGTGTTCATCATCACATAAATACTGCTTGTCACTAGCAGTTTATTCATCTTTACTACTTAAGCATTAGATACACTATCTACGGTATACCCGCTCGAAAGCTGAAATGTAGCAGGGTAGAAAGTAATAGTTTATGTATCTTAAATATTTCGTATTGGTACGAACTTAAATATATCAATTTTAATATATCAAAATTAACCCATAACTTTAAGCATTTCTTTCAATATATAATTTTTTAGACGATAGATTTATGAAGGAAAAAAAAACATGTTATTTTAATGATGTAGTGTGCAGTGCTTTATAATGACCTAAGATTTATTAATGAAAACCCTATAAAAGAACACACCTTTAAAAATTATACCGAAGATACTATTGTTAATCCTGGTGAGGCGTCTACTGTATGGAATAGAACATAAGCTCACAGCCGATAATAATCCGATGAAAATTATGCAACTTAAGTAAAAAAATTAAATAAAAATGTTTGCTAACATTCACAAAAAATACTTAATACCTATTATCACATTAGTGACATCATGAAAAGTTTTATCAAATCAAACAGATTATAGTTTCAAACATTTGCCTCTCGCCTATAGCAACAGAAGGCGTGGCCCGCAACGCGTCATTCGTGAATATTACGCAATTGAAAGTTTAACCGGTTATTTATATCCATAACACGTCACAAAGGACGGTAAACAGAAGCACCTGTAGGTATACTAAACATTCACAAATATGAATTCACGATCTCGCACACCTACCTAGCACTGACGTCATCATGTCCTTACCGGATGAACGATAAGCAGATAACATACGATACATTATCGCTTATATTTTGTTACGGTGCTATCTTAATACGTTATGAATGGTTCCATACATTTCAATTACAAAATGAGGATATCAATATTTTTTGTTATTTTGTTGTAACAGAAAATTACTATTTCAGAGAACTATGCAAATGTGATACAAATCGAAATGGAAACTATGCCTACGTCTCACTTATACCTATATACATGTCAAATTGTAAAACCGCTTTTCGTTCTAACCTACATGCGTAAATGATAATGAATACAGATTATTTATACATTTAATGTCGTTATATAATTTAGATGAAATACTTTATTGTATGTAATGGACTTGAGTTTCTTGTGAAGGACTGCCCAAGTCCCTTCTAAAGTAAAGTTGGCCTGCCGTTATAATTGTATGTAATATTAATTATTTTATAATGAAAATATTAATAATGAAGCGAATATCATTATTAAAAATCTATTTTAAATTATTTTTGTTAGGTAATATTAAAACGAAAAGAAAAATGTTACGAAATAATGAACTAGAATCTTCGTAGTTTCTTTTTGATGATTGAAGACTCACCGCATATTTCTAAATTACTGTAAGTAAATAATAGGGTAGATAATAAAAGGAAATAGAACGTAAGTTAGAAGTAATGGGAAAAGTAACTCAGAAAACTGGATGAGGAAGTGCAAGAAAATAGATACAAAAAAGAAATGAAAAAAAGTAAAGAAAGAAAAACATGTAATGAAATTTGTTAAATTATGCGGTGATGAAGTCTGGGATGTGATGCGAGAAAAAAGATATAACTGAAAATTGTAAATACAATGAAAGAAAGAATGCATGAAAGAGGAAAGACTAATTGTAAAAGATTAGGGGAATAAAAGTAGTGAAAAAGAAAAAAAATAAGAGAAATCAAAAATCTCTATCCTACTATACGGGGGAACGAGCATAAAGAAAAACCTTTGTAGTTTATAAGATAGATATATATTTATAAGATACATATATATAAGATTACAAATACCGTACATATGTCAATAATTACTCGTTGCTGTAATTTTCAATTTAGATCAGTTTTATTAGCATATTTATACTCGTAATAAGATTGGACAAGAGGTATATTAATATTAATAATGTTAACCGCACGAGGAGTAAATATTATTTGTTACGTACACTTAATATGTATTCATCCAATAAAGTTGTTTGTCCTGTTACATAGGTATACGGTTCTCAACGGACGTCACCAGGGACGAAGTCAAAGCTCTATCCGCTCTGATGACCTTCAAATGCGCCTGCGTTGACGTACCTTTCGGTGGCGCTAAGGCTGGTATCAAGATAAACCCTAAGGAATATTCTGAACATGAACTTGAAAAAATCACTCGTCGTTTCGCGCTCGAGCTCGCCAAAAAGGGTTTTATTGGTAAGGTTTTATATTTTAGAATTCATACCTTGATGAGAAAAAGGTTAAAGAACTGCGGCTTCCAAATCTTTATTTTCATTATCGGTAGTAAATTATTTTTTTATCATATAAAATATTTATGATAACCATGACTGATAGATGATTAGATAGTATCAGCAGGTATATTACAAAAATTGTACTTTATTTTAAATAAGAGGAAAATTGAGGTAAGAAATGTTATTAAGTTGAAAATCTTCTTTTCCTTTTTGCTAATAATTTTTGATTGTTATTATTTTTAATATTAATTACTAATTATTTTTACAGAGTTACATTATCTATGCTCTATTTTTTTTAACACATTGGTTGCTAATAAGAAAAACGCGTTTTCCTGTTCAAGCCACGTCTGTCAGTGCTGGTCGATTTCTAGATTTTTCATTTGGTCCGCGTCGGTCCTAGGTGACCGCGTTTTAGGGGTGTTTTCAATCCACTATTACTGTCCGTAGAGCAAAGTTAACAAACTAAATACTATATTCATTGACTCGCATGGCCGGCCATTCAATTATATCAAATGAGTTGGTTTTTAGAAAACCTAAAGGACTTGAATAAAAAATAGTAATACTCAAATTCAGCTTTCATAATGTAATCATGTATTTTGACATTGGATACATGAATTTAATAAATAAGAAAATAGGCAAAATTTTAATATATCTACGATATTTCATTTGCCTATAGAGAGAGTTCGTTGTCGGTCAGCACTGACCGCGTTGGCATAAAATGTGTTAATATTATATTGTGGGTAGTTCTAGAAAATTTCTCTGATCTCATTCACCTGCTACACGGTTTACGTAGTTAAAGAACAATCAAACATTGTTTGTTTAGTATAATGATTTGAACAAAGGATATTGTGCCATTAATAAGGTCATGTACTATGTAAATATTATGTTTCATCTATACAAATATGTATCTAGCGATGTCTATTTACTTCTGTTCTCCACGTGTACAACATTTGATTAATATTTTTCAGCGTAATGAAAAGTTTACTCTTCTTTTTTATTTAAAAAAACTTGATTGAGATTGAAGTTCGTAAAGTTACTGGGGTAACGCTTAACATATTTAATTTCAAGTGGATAAGCACAATGTGGTGTTGTGTGTAACATTATAGATATGGTTACATTGTTAATATACTAATTGTTAAAGGTGTATTACTACACATTTGTTAGGTAAACGTTTGGCTTGTTACTTAGCTTAATTAAAAAAAAACTGATTAGGTGTTCAACTTTCAAACAAAATCTTTAGACTATATGCAATTAAGTGACAAAATTACAAATTAATTATAATGTCAGGACCTGGTGTGGATGTGCCTGCCCCCGATATGGGCACAGGTGAACGTGAGATGTCCTGGATAGCGGATACGTACGCCAAGACCATTGGTTATCAAGATATAAACGCCCATGCTTGTGTCACTGGAAAACCAATCAATCAGGTAATTTGTGAATAGAAATTATACAATCCTTTACATTGTAGACATTTTAAATAGCACGTGTATAGTAAATACCTTTCAGTGGTTATATATATGTATATTTATAACTACTACCTCACACTTTAAATACTTCTTCCTTTCCATTTGTGCTATTTGCTGGTTACTTTTGTCAA
>DWLS01003373.1:0-15849 GCA_018246255.1 Pachliopta kotzebuea | reverse complement strand
GTTGAAGAAGGGCTATAAAGGACTCCAAGAAGTAGTTTTGTATGGCAAAAGAGTATCTCGATAAATAAATATTCTGCTGCGTTCACGTCTTGAATTTGATCGGATTTATTAATAATTGAAAACGGAATGTGAGAACGAAGATATATAGCAACGCCGCCTCCTCCCCGTTGTGCGCGGTCGTTGCGAATGAGGTTAAACTCTGGTAGAGAGTAAGAAGTCGAGGCCAGGCAGGGTTTAAGCCAGGATTCTGATATAAGAATGGCATTTACATGATTTAAATCATAACAAAAAGTATGTCAAAATTGGCCCAATGTTTAAGCAGCTAATATAGCACTAGCTTCAGATGTAAAAAAATATATTAATCGATCTTTCCTACCTGCTGAGAATCATAGAACGAAACAGCCATGCCTCTATTCCCGACGCGTCCCGTCCTTCCGATTCTGTGCACGTACTCATCTATGCTTTTAGGCAGATCATAGTTAACCACAATATCTACATTTTTAATATCTGAAACAACAGTGTTTTATTTAAAAATAGATTATGATAACCTAAAACTTAGTTCGTGAATAGTTAATTAATAATAATTACATTAAACTAAACCATTGAAAGTAATATCTTCTAACCACATATATTAATATATCACTACAGACCAAAGAAAATTTGTGATAGAAAAACTATGGAGAGAACAATTCATTTAAGGTATGATAATAGGAAGTAGACAAGCACAACATGGCTGAACTCAGTCCACATGATGGACCAAAGACTTAGTAATTATCACAAGGAATCTTCATACAAAAGATGCATTAGAAATCAATTACGGAGACTGATGTTCATTAATAGACTATAAACTGTTTAAGTGATGATAAGCATGTGAAAACTGGTTAATGCACTTAGTTAAAATAGCTTTTCAAAGATATCTTTTACAAGAAACATTGGTGGCAAAAATGGTATAAATCAATAGACTTCTCACCTAACCCGCGAGCAGCCACTGCTGTAGCTACAAGTATGCAATGTCTTCCACTTTTAAAGTTATACAGTGCTTCCTCACGTTCTTTCTGCATGCGGTCACCATGAATGGATGAAGTGAGTATTTGTTGTTGCGATAACATAGCTGCTATAAAATCAGCATTACGTTTTGTTTCAACAAACACTAATACACGTTTGCCATCTGTAAAAAATAATTGTTTATGTTATAGATATGGTGCCTAAAAATAGTATTTGTTCCCATAGCTGGGACTCAGGGCCTTCTCTCTCAAAGATATACAAATGTATTTATACTATACACTGGACAATTGTGGGTTTGTGGGTAAAGATAAATGCATATTAAAACTTTTAGACATACACAACCTATACATCTCCTTTTTGATCTTCCTATACTCATCACATAATAATCAATCTTACATCATATGAACTAACAAGACCTTTATCATTTGATAATGATGCAGCTCTCCCATGAATATGTCAATTTTGATATATTTACGACCTATAAGAAGCTTGTAATAATGACATCCTATTAACAGTAGATATAAACAAATTGTAAATAATTTGGATATTTCTCTTACCATTTTCTTCAATAAGATTTTTAAGCATATTGTTCTTTTCGTATTTGGTAACTTGATGGAATATTTGTTCTACATCAGCACTAGCACCACCAACTATACCCACAGCAATAAACAAATAATTGTTCAAAAAGCGTCCAGCTAAGTGCTGTATATCTTCAGGGAATGTCGCAGAGAACATTAAAGTTTGACGATCACTCTGAAAATAATGTTAATTGATTATTACATAATTGTTGTTAACACCAGTATAAGTCAAAATAAAACTTTAACAGATGCTTTATCTTTGGATATTTATTACAGGTCTCTGTTAACACAGGCTGTCTACACCAAAGATCCTGCAAGTTTTAATGTCATTTACTGCATGAATGAGATAGTAAATTAAAATACAAAGCTAGATGACATTTAAGTTAATTCTACATAAACTTAAAAATAAATAAGCCATTAAGTAAAATTAATCCTGGTTAAAAACATGAAGCATTGATAAGGAACCTACAACAAAATTTGGATATAAGAAGAGATAATTTATATAAGAAGAGAAGTATGGGACAAAATTTAAAAAAAATTTTCATTATCCTTATGAAGGGTAAATGAAAATAATAGTCTACTTACACTGGGTACCATAGTGGGATGATCCATCATTTTTTCGATAGTAGGCATGAAGCCCATATCGAGCATGCGGTCCGCTTCATCCAGCACAACAAACCGCACACTATCGAATGACACCCGATTGCGATCCACAAAATCGTGCAGACGTCCTGGTGTTGCCACTAAGATGTGACAGCCACGCTAAAGAATATGAACCCCGATTATATTAAAAAGTAGAATGAATATAACCGTTTTTAACAAATACCGCAAAATTAAATTAAATAAAAAAGTGAATCTGTTATAGCTAACAGAATAAAAGGATCCAGGAGTTTCTTTGATTCAAACTGCTAAATAGTTAATTTTTGGAATATAAAAGTTATACTTTTTATATGCAAAAAACTTATCTAAAACACTGACAGATAAACCTATTTAACTTAATTTCTCATTATGATTAATTATTGTAAAGTATGACTTACAGAAATTATGTCACCTTGATGGCGAACAGCAGTTCCACCATATGCAACAGCTACTTTCAACACAGAGCCGTAAGAAAACTTTCTAGCCTCATTGAAAATTTGTAATGTTAATTCCCTTGTAGGTGATACTATTATAACCTGAAACCGAGTACTATCGATGTAACTATGATGAAACACATTAATAATTAAAAATATTAATTTTCTATAATATTTACCTGTGGTTGGGTACTTGGACTGATAACTAGATCTCTTGCATCTTGTAGTAAAGTATTTATTATAGGTAACAGAAATGCTGCCTGAAATAACATTGTTAAGATATATAATAAATAACAAATGTAAATTTATCTTAAAGTACTTATACCATTAATTTAGTGAATCAGGACAAAATAAATTAAGTTTTTAGAAGAATTGAGCTTTAAATATAAAGTATTACTTATGATATAACACAGACAAAAATTTTATTTAATTTAGAATATTTGCTTTTGATAAAAGAAAACATAAATGTTTATTTAAATTATTGCTCTTACTTACAGTTTTTCCAGAACCAGTCTGTGCACAGCCCATGAGGTCCCGGCCGGCCATTATGATAGGGATAGCGTGTTTTTGTATGGGTGTTGGTTTTTTGTAACCAGATTTAAGTATGTTATCTAAAACATACTTTCGCAAATTGGCAGTCTCGAAACTTTCAATTGGTTGCGGTGGATTTTCACCACTCACCTGAATTAAATAAAATTTTGTTCATTTAAAAAATGAGATGACGTGAGGATATGTATGAAGAACAAAGAAGTTGTATAACAAAAAATTTAAAAATTTATAAACGTGACATGACAAAATGTAATTTCCGTAAATTACTAACTTTAACAGCGATGCGGTCGAATTTGTCAAAGTTGATTCCCGAGCTGATGGTACTACTGAAAATTTCTTCTTCATTATCGGTAGGTTCAGGTGGAACGTAAGTCACAGGTGTTTTCTTTGTCTCCTCATCACCAATTTCATTGTTTTCATCATCGCTGTTGCGACTACCTCTTCCGCCCCCGCCGCCACGGCCACCTCTACCTCTTCCTCTGCCTCTACCACGTTCTCCTCTATCATCTTTATTATCCTCGTAATGATGATCTCCTGTAATATCTTGACAACTTTATTTATTGTAGTATACGTAAGAATTTCAGAAGCAGTTTTTACTAATCCTTTAAAAACTCCAATGCGCTTGGATATACAACTGTATACAAGCCTTTTTTTTTACATATAAGCAACATCTGCATTTTTATAAAAAACGTTAAAATAGAAGATATCGCGAGAAAATTTTAGCCAAGATTTCTTTGTTCAAACAACTACTTAGCTACCAGATGTAGGAATCTGTTACTGGAAACCATCCAGTTAAATACCAAACCAGATTTTATAATGAACGCCAAACAGTAGTATTCAAACATCACTAGTCCGGTTCAAAGAAGGTTGTGAAATTACCATTGTAACGAGAAGGGTGTTAAGTCTCGACACAAGAAGCAAAGTGGTAATCTATATATAGGATAATATAAAACTGTCTATATTATTACAATGAGAATATTTAAGAAATAGATATTTTTATTTAGAAATCAGTAAATATACATGACTTAAGTTTAAGACGCTTAAATGACTATATTTTTATAACAATGTAAAAATAATGTTACACCACATATACAAGTATCAATACTTTTCGATGATAACTTGACAATGAATTAATAAATTTATATAAAATTGTAACTATAATACCATTTAAATCAAAATTTCTGTGATCCCGAGAACCTCCTCGTCCACCACGTCCACCGCGCCCTCTGCCACCGCCGCGGCCCCGCTTTTCACCAAATCCGTTTCCCATGTCATCTTGATAACCTATAAACAAAACTTACTTTAACCATCCAAATTAACATTACATCTCATGTCATTTCTATCTCGGTGATACTCTTTATAAGAACAATTTGGGCACATACATAATAAGACTTTTTTTGAAAAGCAACAATTTTGAGGAAACATTTTGTTTTAAATTTTTTAATTCATGCTTTGAAGTAACTCTGGAATTACAGTGAATTATGCTTTTATAAAATTTATGTACATTGTATAGACTTACAAAACCAAATAATAACATTAATTGTGAGAATAGTACTACAATGAATAAATTATGATTCTATAAATGTATGCCTATATGTGAATTTATCCAATAAACAACTTTTTTAATTTTTTTTATTTCATGAAGCAATGAGACAAGTGAGATGTTCACTTGATGGTAAATGATTTGCTTGCTCATAATATGGTTCTTGTTACGATGATATACACAGCATCACATTGTGCTCGCTGCCTTGAGACTAGGTGTTAGATCTTCTCCCAGGAATTTTATTAACGTACAGAAGTACCCTACAAACCACATACAGGTTTGCACACTACTGTTATATGACAGAGATGAGAGAAGCAGTAGCAAAACTGTCTTCAGAATTAAAAAAAAAGAAATTGTAAACAACAATTGCAACACTACTTAAAATGGAAATAGAGAATATAATTATAAAAATGTTTCAAAAATTGATACAATATAGAAATATATGTCAGGATTTTAGATGTCTGTTACTTTAGTGGGAATAAACACCTTCATAATGTAAGATTTAAATACTAATAATTTATCATGGAAGAAATGAATTGGTAGTCTTTATTTGTGAAATGCTTTAAGTCTGTATAATCTAAGAATTTTGTTATAAGACCCATATCAATTTTTTATGACATACGAGTAATAATAGCGGTGAGCAAGGCAGAACATAAAAAAAGGTTATGCCTTGCTGATAGAAATATATGTCTAAAAAGAAGTATTTTCTGTACCCGAGGTAAAAATTAATTATTTTTATTACAGTAATTTGCAACCCTGAAATACACCTACATCCCAATTTCAGTACTTCTAGTAGGCAATGTAAGTATTAAAGACATCTAAAACTAATTCAAGATAAACAACTCCATGTTAAAATTTCGCTGGTACTGAACCTATTTCTATTAGTGTATGTTATTGAATGGATGCATAAGGAGCAACTTCAGATACACTTAAGACCCCAAAGTATAACATTACAAAAATAATAGCTTTCAAAACTGAGATCAAAGTTAATCAATATGGAAGTATAGTTTAAAAATAATAATTTGAGATTTAAACGAAAGTCACAAAAAATATAAAAATGAAATGATTGTGTGAGATTATTAAATGAATATTAGTTTGAAGGCTGGTTTACAATAAAAGTCGAAAAGTAGTGCTTGCTAAAGCTCAGGTGTACACTAAAATTAAAATATTGAGATTGTTACAGTGATTTACAAAAAAAAAGTTAAACTATTAAAAAATATCACTTTTAATTTTTTAACCGCAATAAATGAAACATACCTTCATCATTAAAAGATATAAATCCTCTGCCTCTAGATAGACTGTGACCTTCATCAACATTATCCTCATAAAAAATTGTATTTGCTGATGGTTTAGCCACCACCTAAATATAAAAATATTAATTAACAAATTTAAGAGAAGAACATATGTTAATAACTGATAGCTATGACAGACTTACTACTTCAGAGGAATCATCCCACTCATCATCCATTATCTGAAAATAATTTACAGCCTTCAATTCTTACACAAATTAAATAGGTACAATGATACTAATTGATGTAGTTAATCACTGGCATGGCATAACTTTTTAGCAGTGTGTTTTCCGTTACTACCCTCCTTAAATGAAATAAAATTCAGAAGATTAACTGGGCGCAAAAATATAAAATTTACTAATAATATCATTTAAAAATTGCTGTAGTTAACAAAACTTACTATAAGTAATTTACTATAAAAAAATCCTTTATTTAGAAACAGTAGTAGACACAAAATACCGGCATGTGGATATAAAAACTTATTTGCAAGATATTTACATTATACAACAACATTGATAAATATTAATAAGAAACTCTTACCAATAACGAAACTAGTTTATATCTTCTAAATTTACTTAATACAGAATTTCAAAAAAAGGCGAACAAAGAAACACAACGACAGCTCTTAAATGGCGGCTAAAACGAAAGATTTAATGGACAATAAAAATCGATTACTAGTTCTCGTTTCTCTCTGAAGTTTATCGAATACAATTCATTAAAAAAAAAATGAATACCAGATATTTTAATCAGCATTATTTTCTAACGATAAAAAGCAGGTTAAAATTTAAATCGAAGATAATTTGAACGTGTTAAAATTAATTTAAGATCAGATTTAAAAATGTAGGCTTAAATTTAATTTAATTTTCACACTTAAAAAAGGCCTTAATTTCGAATAAATATAATTTCGAATTATATAAGTTGTTATTCAAACTAAAATATTTAATACTTAGTCATTTGCACTTTATTTTTTTATTATAACAGTAGATTTTTGTTTGCAGATTTATAAGGATAGTACAAAATATTATTACGTTACATAGGGAGGTAAAAAAACAAAGAAAGTGAATTTTTTAAAAAGAACAAAAAATAAACAACTACTACATTTCAAGGATTTTTACAAAAAAACGACGAAATAATTAAAACATTAAGTAACACACAAGACTGTAAATTACACTGCATTATCAGCGTCAGAGTCGAGCGATTTGTTATATCCATTGCCACTTAAAGTTAATATCCTTTAAAGCTATGTCAATGATCTTAGTTTTTCTGCAGATCTCTTCATTTCCGAATTTATCACGTAGAGAAACTCCGGGCATAGCCCTTTCCATTGCCCTTTATGCGACTTTCAGCTTATTCTCAAGGCCACTGTAAGCAGCAACGTCTCCCTTATCTCAGTTATCACTGGCACGAAAGCACAAATTAAAGGTCAATAGACATTACGGAAGTTGAGGCGAGAATATGCTAAGCAGCCTCACTAACGCTACTTAGCTGAGGTGGATTCGTTGTTGATCTCTTTTTGGAAGTCAGATTTATCAAGCTAGATTATTTGTCCCAGGTACATTTGTCAACAATTTCCAAGATAGAGAAGCCTCCGATCTCCAGAGGTATGGGTACAACATGGGAATTACAAATCAAAAGCGTTTATTTAATTTCAAAAATCTTCTGACAAACAAAAAAGGTCGAGATTTTGTACTAAGCAAGAATATTCATGTATAAAAAAATCTCGCTATTTCATAACATAACTACTAAAATAAAATAAATCGTAATATCAAGAACTAAATAGAAAGTAAGCAAAGACATTACACAAATTTTCGTCACTACACAAATTACTTTAGCGTCGTGAAGTGTAGGGCTATGTCGGTAGCCTTAGTTCTTCTGCCAATTTTCTCATTTCTGGTTTGAACATACAGAGATACTTCAAGCACAATCGTCTTATGGGCTAGAAGCTCTGAGCGGGGTTTTGGATCAGAACGGTATTTAGCCGGAGCATAGACCTTATCAGCCAGTATCTCTCGATCTTGACTCTAAAATTTAATGTGCCATTAACTATTTAGTGATCGCTTTAAAGTAGTTGATCACTGAGACATCATTAAATATTCGAGTCTACATCGACAAAGTAAAGTCGGTCATGTGTTTTTTTGTTCGATTTTTCCTGGTCTATTTCTGATGCTCTTGTTTCTTAAATAATGAGTTCAGAAAATAACATCAACAACAGAAAATTGACTATCATTATTTTTCAATAAATATGAAATTTTTGATGTTATAATAGTTTTATGAATTTATATTATTGTAGTTTTTATTATAATAATTTTATTTTATTTTAGTAATGTTCTGTAATTTTAATACTAACATAAAAAGCTTAGGCGTGTATAAGTATATAAAATACATAAATGTGTGTGCGTTTGTGTATTTGCTTTCCTAGTAAAAAGTGTCTCTAGTACAGTATTGTAAAAAATCAATCAAGTATAATGCCCTCTAGTAATTCAATATGAAAGCGGGTGTTGTATTAGTAACAAATCTACTGTTAGATGACGTCTTTCCAAAGATAAAATTTTTTTTCGTTTCGGTACTAGAGTTGGATGTTCTTCTTAGTTGTGGCTCGGCTATATGCCATAAATATGTACATTTTGGTAGTAGTGACCTTAGATGGTTTATAAATAAACATTATTGTTATTTGATTAGTTTTCATACGTGTTCGAAATCAATGAAGGAGAACAAAATGAATGTGATAAATAATCACTAGAACAACTCGTTTTAAAACAATTTGTTATAGATTAAGTGCGATCGTAGTTGGCGTCGCCAGGATTTTATGATACCGAGTTTACAAAATAAGCTATGGCATCGGTAGATACGGTAAAAGTGTCAGTTGTGATCGATCGTAATACTAATATTGTCTCGTGTTCCAGCAGCTTTACTGCCGAAGAGTTGTGCATACTTTTGTGTAAGAAGTATAACATACCGCCTCTGACGCGCACTTTATTTGCATTAAGAGTTAAAGGCACTGATTATTTCCTTAAAGATAACTGTCTAGTTCTTACTAGTTCTCGCGATTATGAGTTAAGAATACGCTTCAAGGTAAGTACCAATTTTTTTTTTGAAATTTGGTTATTTGATGAACCGTTTTTGTGTTAAATGACACAGATTTATCAACACTTTTTAATATGCAAATATTAAATGTGGCATATCAATAATCTAATTTTTTTAATGACTTGTAATACTGTTAACATTCATCAAATTTACCAAAAAATTGAGATTTATAACATATGTTTGTTTCCCTTTAAGGTACCCCGACTTGGTTTACTCATTACACTTGATGAAACTACTTATGATTATTATTTCCAACAAGCCCGCAATGATGTTAATGAAAATAAGGTGTCAGAAATTAAATATCCAGAACATAAACAAGAATTGTTAGGATTAGGCATTGCAGATATGTAAGTCCTGAATAAAAAGACATCCAATATTTAATTGAGGTTTTTAAGCTAATTTTCTAGGTGTGTTATTCAAGTTTGGTAGAGTTATGAATTATATACAATATTCATTTAGAATATGTTGTACAAAGTATATATATCAAATGGTTAATATTAATATATGTTTCATATTGTATCAAAATTTAATATGCTGTAACATGTTCTAACTTGGTGGTATATTCTTTCTGTGAGACAAAATAAGCCCTAAGATTTTTTTCAGACCTATGATGACAAAAGAATTTTTATGCGACTCTAACATATTGGTTGTTTTTTCTCTTATTAAAAGTAATAGCTGTAATTAATACAATAACTATTTATTTTCGGCTTATGACAGGGCTCATTTAAATTAATTTAAAATGAAATATCATCATGTAGTAATTAATTCCACTTTATTATAAATATTCAAAGGACATCTTAGTGTTAAACATTATATATTTATTTTAAAAATAATTACTTGTTACAATTAACAACTTTTATTAATATCATTATTAATGATATGCAATGCATCAATCATGTAGCAAGTTTTTATAGATAACTTATTTTTAGTAGAACTATTAAGATAATATTGTTTAGTGCCTATTCAAAACTAATATCCGTCACTTTAATGCTGTTAAACTGAAATAAAAGGAATAATCAATAGACAAACTTTCATATGATTACTGTTTAAAATTCATTTATAATTTGTAGGACAAGAGCAATATTAGAAGAAAATCTACCCCTTAATGATGTTGTGAGAAATTATAAGAAGTATATTCCAAAAGTTATTGTAAGAAGACATGGTCCATTTCCCAAGAAATATGCACATGATTATCTCCCACAACTTTGCTCTGTGGGTCATAATGTTAAGTAAGTTTATATCATACACAGTTTTATTATTATTTGCTTATTCTATTATTATTTGCTTAAGGTTATCTTTTATTAAATGTACTTAGTACATTTGCAGTAGAGGAATATTATTTAATTTATTTTTTGAATTATTCAATAGCTATAAAATAGTTGAATATGCTAAATATATATATATATATATATCAGCAGCATATAGATGTCCACTGCTGGTCTGGACATAAGCTTGCTCCAAAAATCTCTACTCCAATTGTATCTGCAGTTGTAAAAAAATTTTTTTATGGAGGTATCAATAACTTTACTATTTTGAAAAAAAATGGTGTATGGTATGCCAAAAATGTGAAGTTCCTTGCAGTTATAGAAGGACAGGGACTTTCAAACTAGATGTTCGCATCATTTTCAACTGGGATAATGGAGTTACTTTTTGTTTTTAAAAATTTGTCCTGGCCCTTTTTGGAAACTATACAACACAAATAAAAATAAATAAGAATAAAATCATCTTGATAGAGATGTGATACTATGTGCAGAGAAATACTATCAGAATAAACAATTTTGTACATGATTGTTTACATAAAAATTGTTTTGAATACTACTATATTTTTGCACAAGGCGGTGAACAAATGAAGTCAAAATGTATGGCATTGCATAAAACTTTATTATAACTATATACTCATTAGTGCATATAACATTATAATTACTTAAACATTTCAGTTATGTAAAAAATTTGTACCTCCAACAATTATACGGATTGGCGCCTAACTACTTATCAGAAGAGTTTGAAAATGTTTTATGGCAAAATGGAGGAGATGTTATACCCGTTCGTGTTGTCGTGGCTCCCTTTCATCCACACCAACCTGGAGTAAGACTGTACAACACATTAAAACGTGATGTAAGCTATTGTTTTTACTGTTTGTCGAAGGTAAAGAATGTTGATTAAACAAGTTCAATGATGAAGATAATGGTCCTGATGAACAGCATTGAAATTTACTATTCATTACTTTATAGTTATAGTGTTTTGTTAGAAATATGTACTCAAAACACGCTACAGGACTGGTAAGGCACATAGAAGCGAAAATGTTTATATTGATTTAAAAAATTTTAATCTCTTTATAAGTTTCCAATTTTACTTTTCTTTGTACTTATCATATTATGTATAAATGTAAATTTTGTAATGTACATAACAGTTCTGATAAAGTTAAATGTGATATCTGATAAGAAATTTCTCTAGAATTGGATTAGAAATCATCACATCTGAATTTTGATAAGCTTTATAATTTATTTAATACAACTGTATGCACCAAACTGTGCTTTATTGAATGCAAGATTATACTATTTTATAATTAGGTAAAACAATTGAATTAAATATACATCCAATGGAATAACCATTGCATTATTTTTTAGAAGATGAAGCATTCTTAATAATAATATGCAGATGTTGGAGCAAACTGATAGACATTTAAAAAAAATATTAATAACTTTCATTATTTTTCAGTGGTTTCATGTTTGTACAATAGAAGAGTTAATTTATTTAACGAGAAATGGTGATAATTCAGTTGAAGTTTCTAGAAGAGGCACACCATTATTTTTCAAATTTAAAACTGAGGAACAGCTTTCATCATTTATATCTATATGTGATGGTTACTACAGGTTAGTATATAATAAATCTTTCTCTGTTCTGTACGACATCTAGCGACAAGTACACGCGCCCTCCACGACGCGCCGGAGCCCGGAACACGAGACAGTTTATCATTCGTTTGACAAACCCTATATACATATACAACTATTCTCGACACCATGTTTTAGCTGGTAGATAACGTTCAACAAACGCTATCCCTTAATGATAGGTGTTAAACTATTTTCCTATATATTTTCAAAGAGTTTGAACACTGTTTTATTCTCTTTATTCATACTATTCATGTGTTTGTTTTCTTTTTATTGTTATCTTTTTATAGATTAATGGTAAAGTGGACTTTTAATTTATCAAAGGATGATGAGACACCATCATTGAAGGAATTACATAGGATAAAATGTCATGGACCGGTGGGGTAAGTTTTTCTTTTATTTACAATACTGTGACCATCTAAGCAGTAGATGGTTGACTATTTCATATGTTGATAGTCGAAAAAAGGTCATATAGTTATGGCAGACTTCTTAAATGACAGTGGTAGCCAGCCAAGAGTGTTTAAATTGACCATATCAACAACCAAGCTCTACAATATATGACCACATATTCAACTAGGGTCCTTTAAATTACTAAACAAATGACTAGTCACTGTGCCACGTAACAACAGAGGCAGCTTCTAAAATTAATTTTAAATCTATGTTTTCTCTGTGTATGTACATCTCTATAGATATACTAAAACATTTTTTATTTACAGGGGTGCATTTTCGTATCGAAAGTTAGAAGAGAAGCGTGGAAAAAAACATGGTTGTTACATATTAAGGCAGTGTCAAGATGACTACAATGTGTATTACTTAGATGTTTGTACGAAAAATAGGTATTTACGTTTGAATATTCAAAAATGCAAAATTTAAGAGCTATTATTTTTAATAAATTTCTCTTTATTGTTTTTAGCACCACTGAGACATATAGGTTGGAGTTTAAAGGACATTGTTATATATTTAACAAGGAGGAATATTTTAGCATCGAAAGACTGGTTAGTTGCCATCAGAATCCTGAAGGGCGAATATTCCTCAATGAATGTATACCTCCTTCTGAATATGGTAGGATTTGCTTTTATATTAAAATGTTAAGCGACTGTTAGTTAAATGTGTAGCTTGTCTAGCAAATTATTATTTAACTGTAATTTTATGTTTATTTTATTATCTTGATCATTGTTCTGTTCCCATTTCATTTGGGATCAGCACATTTTAATTTCCTTTACTCCATTCATTATAATCTACTGTCAATTCGTAATCCAAACCCTTCACACATCCTCCTTTTCCTTTTTTGCTACATATCCACACGCGTATTTATAATTTTTTTAGTAACATTTAATGGTATAGTGTTGGGCGCACAGTACGTCACTCGCGTCGATGGGGCTAGTAACGCGGCCCGGTTTGGACGGGCTTGTTAGTTTCTTATAATACAACGGACGCCCGTCCCGTGGTGATTATTCGATGCCGATCTTGAAGCGTTCGATGCGGGATGTCGAGGGGTGCGATATCGCACAGGGTCGCTCAAATCAAACGACCAACTTTTTCTTCTAATTTGAACCGAGCCGACCTATCTTGTCAATATTCGAGGCGTCCGTACTCGTAGCTGTCTGTTGATCGATTGTTCTTCTGACTTCCCCAGGTAACGCCGTAGCCCTTACCCGAATATGGCGTTACCTTACAGAGCTGCGTGCACGCGGGCACAACCGGCCCCATGTGGTCGTCATTTTCAATACGGTCAGCTAGGTTTTGCGTTCGTTTTTATTAATTATATTTATTCTATATACATGTGTCTTATGTCTATTTATTCTATATAATACAAGGAATCCTTATTTACTATCGTATAGCTAAGGGGACGTCGCTGTCGCCAACAAAGGGGTTATAAAACAATTAATTGTTTTCATATGACCTTCCAGATAAATCCCAGTTACTTTTGTGTGGTGAACCAGTAAAGAAAGGTGTGCGTATCGATCAAGCTGAATTGCAGGAGATACTTAAAGACAACAGAAGCCCGCGTTGTTTGCCGAATAAAGATATATTGCTTTATACAGGTATAAAACAAAAATAAATATTTAGTGTAATTTGTTGTAATAACTTTAATCAAATTGTAAGAAAATGAAAAAACCAAAACCCACCACATTAATGTCGTGTAATACGCCTGTCTTTCACAAAAACCATGTGCTGGCGTGTAGTTGATTGCAGGCGTTCTACAAACCCGCCAATTAACTAACATATATCTGAGTCGAGACTATTTGAGGATGCACAATTGAATTTTTATCTCTATCTGACTACAAGGTCATGAAAAAAAATTGAGGGCACTTACCGTTTAAACGTGATTTATTTTTGATACATAATAAGTAGTCTCAAGAAATTTTTCGACTTAAGTAGACAAATGTTATCATACGAATAGTACTAATATTAAGATGCCTACTGTTGCTAAATACACATACCAATGTAAACTTTTACAGTTTCGCATAGTAAGAAACTAACCGAGAAAGTATTAAAAAAGAAATCATTTTTCATTATCTATTTAAAAATGTTTGTGCTTCAAGGTCTCACCTAATGCTTAGTGGTGATGTGTAGTGACTCGAAATATTTAGTAAAATTCCGTATATTTATGTCAAATAGGATCCGAAAAGATGGGTTCCGAGAATATAACGGCAACATACAAAGCCTTGTGGAAATTAGATGAAACCAAAAAACTTGTGGTGGCATTTAAAACCCTCCAAAGGGAAAAAGCTATGGACTATTTAAAGGTAAATGTGAAAATTAATAATGTAGAACATTAATGAATGTAAACATTGGTGTATTTCTATCGAATATATAGTCCGTCCGTGACGTTTTATTAATATTTTTCATAATATTTTTTTTCAATATTTGTTATAGGATTTTATCGAGTTAGCAAGTAAATGGGCTTGTGTGCAGTCTAGCTCTATAGTTCGACTATATGGCGTCACACTGAGTTCACCCACTGCTATGGTCCTAGAATACTTACCTTATGGACCATTTGACGATTATCTCAGGTAAGTGCATTAAATGAAGAGATTTATTTTCTGGCCTGCATATTAATACTGTTCTTAACTTGATTCTCATCCTTATATGGGGCGGTTCAAATCGTGTTAAGGTTTGTCATCATGGCCTGACTAATCATTGCTAAAATTCGCCATAATATAATGTATTGAATTTCATAATAGAACGGAAAACGCCCATTGTTGAGAATTATTTTTTTCTTCAAAGATATATTGAATCAGTCGATTAAAAATATCAGGTTGTTTAAAATAAATGCATTATAAGTAAATAAAATTTTTGATTATATCAGAAGTTTACGTTGCCGCCGGTACGAATATACCGGAGAAATAAAAAAACCTTTCAATCCTGTGGTTCTCTATTTTTAATGGCTTCCATTGACTTTTCTTGTCCTTCGCCTCTTAATAGATAAATGGTATTGGTAAACAGGGAGCACGGTGAGCGCGTTAAGCCGTTACAGTTGAAGAAGGTGTGCGCGGGTCTGGCTCGTGCCTTGTGGGATCTGTCGGAGGCAGGTGTCGCGCATGGTGGCATTCGCTGCCGGCGGCTGTTGCTTGCCGCGCAGTCCAGCGACCGCCTCGTCGTCAAGTTAGCCGGGCCCACGTTACGCACTTACACACAACAGGAGTGAGTACATATGCATGTATAAAGATGGCCGAAGCACTCTGGCTCCTGAATAAGGAATGTAATCTATGTCGGCAATCTAAATATTTTATTTTTATTAATATATATCATCTGACTTTGACGGATAAGTTGAGAAGTAATAGATTAGCGTGGTATGGACATATTATGCGAAGGGATGAATGTCATATAACAAGA
>DWLS01003372.1:0-15853 GCA_018246255.1 Pachliopta kotzebuea | reverse complement strand
ATATAGGTGCTTACAATTTCTTAGTATTAGAAATGACAACGTTTTTGTTACAATCAAAAAAGATCAGTCATACACTACTATGCAAGATAATGGAAAGAGGGAAATAAAATAAATAACCACCTACTTCAAAAAATCAACTTTAGCTTTCCATACCACTGCTCCCGGCATCCTATCACTAAAATTTTCCATATTCCCACAAGTTAAACAAATTTCCTAAAATGTTTCCCCTTTATCCAAGATTTGCAGTGAATATAACCAAATATGTGCATTAATTGACGGCATCGACATTTTTTATGACACGTGGTCCTGGTCTCAAAAATAAACTAGTATCCAAATTTCTGTGTCTATAGTTGATAAGCTAATATCAAACTCATAACTCTTGTTATGTCATTTAAAATTTTTATGTGTATCTTTCATTTTGTTAACATGTAAATTTAACAAATTTTTCCAAATTTTTAAAGGACTCATTTAACATGTCATAGTGTTTTAAGAGATTGCTATACATTTCTGTAACTAGCTTACATACCAGTACTTATTCTTATAATTGTTAATTTTAAGCTTGAATATTTTGTATGTATTGCTGTTGGTGTGTCTAAATGAATAAAAAATAAATAAATTTCGCTAGCATACAGAATTCTTCAGTATACACATTACTATTTGTCAGTAGAGATAGGAGCTGCGGTGGTACCCACATAGACGGTCTCCGGCAATGGAGACCTAAATAATAATCTTACTCATTAAATGCAATGCTAGTGAAATTACTGGGGTAACAAAATTTAATACAAGTCTCAAGGCGACAAGCGTGGTGATGTATATACAATAGTACATGATGTTTGAATTGATTTGCGCACAGCAGGTCCGACGCGCGCAAATTGGGACAAAAACTACTGCACTGTATAGCGATTAATTTGCAACGGCGCGCGAACCGTTTAATTAGAAGTTATCAGTGCTTGACAATCATTTGCCACTGATGCTCAGCTCTGTGGCAGCGGGCAGTGCCCTGCCACGGGTACGTGAGCAGCAATTAATATGTTTACCTTATATGTTATTACATTCTACATCACGATGCAGCGGTTAACCGCTTCGTAAGTCTTGATATCCTATTGGTTTGAACTCCGGCCTCCCACTCCTAGCGTACCGGATTCGAACCAATGAATTATTCAATTCAGTTAGTATAACACCAATACCACGTGCTTTAAGACATGAATCAAATCGCGTGGGTATAAACATTGAAAAAAATCAAAATAACACAAATCCCTAGTTGGATTCTAGGCCCAATTTCCTTTAGCTGAAATCTGTCTATGAGATCATATAAATCGGGTATTTTCAACACCAACCAATACACATGGTAAAGGTTTTCAACTTAAAGTAGATAAAATTTTCGGACTATAAAGCTCTGTTATTTGGTGCATAAAGGCGATGATGATATATAAAGAGCGACTTCATCAGAAAATGGATAATTAAGCCTCCAACTTTAACATAAAGAAAAATTTAATAATAACCTAACCTAGTAGTAGTATCGTGCTATCGAGAATAGGAGTAAGGTAAGACCTGCCTGTCGTAGAAGGAGACCGAAAGGGTTTGAGAGTTGGCGGGCTTTGCGTGTAGGGACTTTCAATGCCCATTGAGTGAGCCCGTGAAGGACGACAAGAAGTGATCTCGTATTGTGTCGCAGCATACTATTTATGCTGGAGAGGACAACATCTCTCCCCGAGATATGCTCAGCAGTGCAGGGAGGCATCGGTGAGTTCCGTAGAAGATCCCGGGGCCTTACGCAATGCACTGAGGATGACCACCGAGGGGGTTTTAGTGGGTATAAATCAGACATAACCCTGCCTTCCCCCAGAGGCCGGGTATCTTTTGAAGATTCTTTTGCGACGCAAAAAAAGGCTCTGAAGCCTTCGTGGCGCTGCTGATACGCGTTGTCTCGACCCTACCGGCGAATGGTGTTCTTTTACTTTAAGGGGGTCTTTAGGTCTTTTGAGGCCTTGTAAACGACTCCGAGGGCGATGGCTGGACCTGGTCTCTAGACATTGTATAATATACGCGCGGGAGATGAGGACTACGTAAATCAGTCTCCGGGACGGGCTATTCGGATTGTGTTACGAACGGAGAGAACGACCACTGAGGTTTTAGTGAGCAAAAATATGCACATAACCTTGATTTACCCCCAGAAGGCAAGGTATCTTTTGAAGATACCCACCTCAAGAAAAAGAAAATGCTGTCGACCTGTCCGTTTGCATGTAGAAAGGAATAAACGATTAAGAACTTACCCGATACATATTTCAGTTACATAAATTGTTCCCTTATCACTGTTCAAAACGTGTTCACGTCATGTCATGAAAATATAATATGTGAAGGCTATCTATATCTCGGATTATGTACGAGGGTACATATTACATAACACTAATACCACATCAAACGCTGACGCAATGTGGAGGCGGTTCAGATGGAGGAGTAGTGGGTAATGGAAAGTGTGCGCTGAATGGCAATGAAGCCGGATCGCTAACAGAGCGACCAGAGCCTCAGTGGATGGCTGCCAGCTGAACAGCCGTCTCCCTCGGACGGCAACACTTGTAAAGTTTGCATAATTACTTGAACCAATATAAGGATAGTAAGTAACTAGTTACTAACTTTATACAGTTAGTGCTCTGGTGCAACTACTGAGGATCGCATTTGGAAAACATAGGAGAAGACCTATCTCCAGCAGACAATTAGGAAAGATTAATGATGATGATGATGAAATATGTATAACTTGTAAAGATTTCAAGCCATACGCATTCAGCAGAGCCTACTCAATAAAATATTTAAATGAGTTCTTAGGAATATGAATAGGTAACTACGAAGTGATGTGATGATTGGAATCTTTACCACTAATTGGAGTCCATGTCTATATAACAATGTGGTTATATAGAAAATAAAACAGCGAAATAATACATCGCTGTTGGGTTATCACGTACCTATGAATCATACCTGAAACATAATAAAGCTTCATGATGAAGAAACATGGAGCATACTTGATATTTTAGAAAAAACAACCTATAACAGGCGACATTCGCCAACGAGCACTCGACCTGCGTGATGAATTTGATGCTTAAGACAGAGTCCCAAGTCCAGCAGTGGGAAAATAAAATGGATCATAGTCTCATATAATATCTAGCGACTAGCATCTGCATATATAAGTCCTCAGTCTCATATTGATGTGGACTGGGATTACTTGCCGGAAGCTTTCGAAGGGTCTGAATTGAAGAATGCCGTCTCACGGCAACGGGAACCTATTGCTTGTTGTGAAAACGTATTAATTATTATGGAGTAACTTAAAGCTTAACATGTTGCTAAAGTTATACTTAACGCATCGTTCGCTGTTTAAAGAGTACACGAGCTGTATGATTACAAACTATTTTAAAAAAACCCTTAAAATAAGTTTTCGTGAAAGGCGAAGCGGTTTCATTTAAAAATGTTCCATGCGACTTCGTCAAAAGCACACGCGAATGAAAACTAAGTTCGAAAAGTTATGCTTGAGAGTACTTAAAAGGAATGAATTCGAGAGCAAGTTAACGTATATTAAATAACTTTAAGTGACTCAGTAAGTGCGTGGCGATATTTTAACACAAGTAGGTAGAAGGAGCGGGGTAAGGTGTACAACACAACAACTCAACCTCACCTGCTCGTGGCTTCTCACTAATCCACATTAGAAAATCTTCCTACTATTGAGGGAAGCCTATATCCAGCAGTGAACGTCTATGGACTGATGAAGGCAGGAGGAACATGAAAATTTTTATATAAATTTGTAACGGGAAAATTATACGATAGTAAGTTACTTTGGAAGCATGGGACAGTCCTATCATCAGACCGAGTTTAATGAAGAGTTCACAGCGACGGAGTGAAACAAAGGCGCGCGGCAATTACGCAGCCGGAGCTGAAACGCGTGCGCTTAATGAAACCTTTCCAGCATGAATAGCCGCGCTGGAACGAGCTATAATGAAGCTGGTTTTTGTTAGCCGAGTTTCATGATGTATGCAAATGATATATACTTTGGTTCCGCTCAAACGGAATGGGACGTTACTTGACTACATCCCAACCCTAACATAAAATAGTCCCGTTAATAAAAAAAATGTTATATTCCTTACATTGTAAGTCTCGTTACCGCAGTAATTTTACTAGCATACAGCATCCTTCAAATTACAACACAGTAATGCTTGCATTACTATTTGGCGGTAGAAACAGGGCTTGCGTGGTACCTACCCACACGGTCTCCAGCAATTGGGCACACCTATCACCAGTCCAGAGACTTATATAATAATCTAAATCAATAAAAAGCAATTCTAGTGATATTATTGGGGCAACGAGACTTAACACCTCACCTCTCAAGGCAACAAGCGCAATGTGGTGCTGTGTATACCATAATGAATGAAGTTTCACGTCTATTTCGTCGTCTCACCACTAGTGCCAATTACCATTTTAATGCACATTAGTTTGGTACCGCCATTACATGAAATGGCAGATCCTAAGTGACTTTAGATTCCCAGGTCATGAAGAAGTTTCTACCGGGAAAACATTCCGCTCGATCATTGTACATAAAATACCGACTATAGATAGTTAAGAGACTCAATACTCACATGCGAATTTAAGATGCACGGGCTTCCCCAACACCACACCCGCTTGGTGACGCACCCCGCACTGGTACACACCATCGCCGCCACCGTCTCGCTTACGGGACACCTCCAGTGTGCCGTTTAACAATACCCTGGAACAAACACATCAAGAGATCAGATACTGACGTACAAAGAAATGAAATCAAAATTTCAATTTCCACTGGCAATTAGGAGACCTTTAAACATTTTGTATCTTATAAACTAGAATTCGATTTCAGTTTTAGATATTAATGAACAAAATCTTCAGCATCCGATTTGTTTAACCCTTCCTTATTTATTAGATTGTCTCATCATCAGCCGATATACGTCCGCTGCTGGACATAGGCTTTTCCAAAAATTTGGAAGACTTTGAGCCATCTCCCACCTCGCAGGCCCGATGCGGGGAGCCAGAGCCTCGTTTGTTGATTAGAAGGGTGCACCACAAGCTGGTGATGTTGACTTAGATCCCGTGAGTTGTGTGAGACCCCTCACACGCCCTACTAGAACGTCTATAAATGAAATATTGTATAGGTACAGAAATGGGAGCTGCGCCGACCGGACCACAAGGGACCAAGGTCCAAAATCTTTCCAGCTGTTAAACAAATCAATTGGAACGATTAAACCCCGGCTGCGATAAACCCCTTAATCCAGCAACTTTGATTTGGGTTACAGAGTCACATGTCGGCATTGGAAATTTACAGTTCTTTATTTATTTTCCCCATAGGGATCTCGTTTCTTTTTTTAATCAAAATCCTGTGTTGTTATCGCAGGAACTTTTCATTGGACTGATTAAACTTGAATCATAGAGCGGGGGAGACCCCTCCACTCCTCCTCCCGTCATAGAAAGCGCCCAAGAAGAAAGTCGGGTAGTAAAGGTTTATACAAATCAAGGGATTAACCTCGCTCTACTCCAATGGGAGTACTCGCTACGGTCGATGAAATGTATTGAGCTTAAAAGATATTTAGATTACGCCTCCCGGGATTGCATCTTTAATGTTTAGTAATGTAGTATTGTTTATTTCTTTTCACAATAAATATATTATTAACCATATTAATTAAAATCTTCATGTTATTGCAAAATTTCGATAAAGACCAACAGTTTGCAAGTGCGAGTTCGGAGTCAATAGCTAAAGTTTTTTTTTGTTAGCATTCACCTTCTTGATATGTGAATGGGCCTTGGTTTTTTTCTTGTTGTCTTTTACTATTCTCTTTACTTTCTCTTTTACTTTTCCTAATATCTATCTCCCTTTCATGCCTCATATTTTCTTTCACTCTTTTATCCTTTGCGCATTGTTTGTTATTCCTTAAGAGCTACAGGTTTGGATGCGTCTATTCATATGTAATATCGTGAGGCTTGTTGCAGCACATTATTTAGCTTGGCAAATGAACGCACGTGGTGATGTTTGAACATCCTAACTGACCATATAACCTAGCATCCCACGACCTGTATGAGTAGATGTGAGGACTAACGGCAGTAAACATCATAAAGGAATAGAGGTAAATCATCTGTTTAAATAATTACCTCATTTAAAAAAAAATTGTCCGGCTTGCGGAGTCCGGATCAATGAGCTCTGAGTCCAACGAAGCCTTCACGGCTGTCAAGGTGGCTGAAGGCATCGACTTCTCAACCCACAAAATTTTAATTAAATAAAATTATTTTCCTGGATAATAGAGGAATCTCGGGATTTGGTATTCTTTCTTACTCTTACAATTTTTTTTCGTATGTACAGGTTAATTCTTGAACACGATCCCACCTGGTGTTATGTGAAGATGTGGTCTATGGTCGTAAAGCGCATTAACCTAGCCTATTCACTCTTGAAGACGCCCACATTGTAATTGTACGGGAACACTGACGCCGGCAAGTTGTTCCATTCCTTAGCTTTCCTTATTAGAAACGAGGAGTCAAACCTCTCAGTGCGTAAACTGGGGATGTTTACAACGTTAGGATGCAGTCTCGCCGTGCGCTTTGTCGTCCGGTGATGAAAAGGGGATGGATGGATTACGTCATGTCACGTTCTTTCATACCTTGTCGTACAGTAGTTTTTCATCGATTACCTCGTGTGTGGGGCTGTTGTCTGCTTACCTCTTGGAGGGGAGGGTCTTCCCGTCGCGCCACCAGAAGAATGGCTTGGTGCGTGGGCGCGCTTCGTCTAGGGGCGGGGGCGGGCGGCGCGGCGCCGCGCCCGCGCTGCACGCCAGCCACGCGCGCGCCGGCGCCGCCCATCTCACACCAACATCTGCCGACCAACACACAAACATTATTAAACAACAACATCATAATATATTAAACAACAAAATAATAAGTAGGGGGTCTACACAACACGGAAACACATAGCAAGGGGTCTACGACACAAAACAGTTTGGGAAACTCTGATCTAGATAAACGGGTGTGACCTAACTCGTAGAGCACGATGTAATATTGATAGAAAGGATGTAAAATAAAAGATAAAGTGAAAAATAATTATGAAGATTAAAATATGGAAAGATGAGTTACGGATTATGGATTTGGATACGGATATGTATGGTAATGGATTTGGATACAAAAAAGGAAAATTGTGACATGAGCTTTGGACCACACTGACCAAGGGAAGGAGTATCACTAATACAATATAAAAAAAAACAATAAACAATCCCAATGTATTTGAAATTTCATTAATATCATAAATATAACACAGTGCCGTTACTGTGTTAGCATATTTAATAACCGCCAGCCTCGGTAGCCTGCTCCTCCTCGTCACCTATCATTCTAAGCCATTTAAAACAAGCCTGGAAACTGTCGATATACTGTAATGTTAGCACATTATTATTTCAGCGATAGATATAGGATCTGTGGTGGTACCTACCTAGACTATCCTGTACAACCTAATCTATCACAATAGATTGCACAACCGACGAATAAATTGGATTCCGTATGTATGCGACGGACATCCGAGGTCTGGAGCGAGATACGATTTCACCTCATCGGATACCGCCAAAAATGGGAACTGCGCTTTAAAACGGTTCGCCGATCCCTTAGAAACGATGGAGACCTCATAAAATAATATAGCAAGAGAATATTAAAAATGAGAAAGATGCGGCAAAATTTGGTCTCAGAGTTGATACGTGAAAGAAGAAGGAAGAAAAACAGAATAGGAATAAGAGATGAAAAAATACGGAAACAAAAGGAAGAGAAAAGCAAGGATAAGGAAATGAGAAAAGAAAAATAGAGTACAATAAAAAAGAGAAAGTGACCTTATCCAAAATATGAATAGGGCAATGGTATATATAACAAAAGAACGAGGAAGTTTTGTTTCACTATGGGAAACCAAGACTACGAACATATCCGTTAAGAGGGACTTTCTTACACAGGTCGATATGAAGATGACACAAATAAATAAGGCAAATAAAGGAAGTGTTTTACTGTGAACTAATTATATAACGTAATGAATACTAATTTTTTATCTTACTGTTGTAAAAAAAGCCGCAGTATTAAAAAAAACTGCCACCGACCAAAGTACGCGCACATGTGGCTCCAGAATCAATATCAGTACCAACATGTTACATAAAGGACGATCAGCCGCTGTGTCTCACAGTGACAGTTACAACTGAAGTTATATTGTTAGCATACAAAAGACGCTGTTGCGTCAGCAATAAATTGGTGGTAGGTATCTGCCGGAGATCATCTAGTAGGTACCACCGCAGCTCCCATTGCAACCGGCAAATAGTAATGTACAAACATTAATATGTTCCGGTTTGAAGAGTGCTGTATGCTAGAGGAATGACTGCGGTAACTAGACTTAACAAACACATCTCAAGGTAAGGGCGATGTGGTGCTGTATATACCACCTTAACCAGCGCCATGTTATGAGCAAGAGCATTAACTACCATCAGGTTAACGCCTTGCTTCTCTAGTTGCTAGGTAAAAATATATTGTGCTAAGTGGCGCGGCATTCGGAGACAGAATCGACGACGCGATGTAATATGAAAGAGGATCGTTCTGCGAAAAAATATTTCTTCCGGCAAACAAATACCAATGAAATATTAAGAATCACTTTGACAACGGAGGCGGCGGGAAATAGAATGAGGGAAACATTTTCCCCGAACTTATAAATTTGGTATAACAAAAAGAAATCATCCGTGTATATATAACAAAAACAAATATATACACTAAATTTGGGTCTCGACATGATATATTTTAATATTACCGAAAGATACAACAGAAACAAAGAACGGACGCGGAACCTTTTGGGGAATCAATTTTCGGATATATAGCAGGAGGGCTTTTTTAATACACCGTTCTTATCTGGCAATTTGGGGGTCCACAACGCCCATCGTAGGTAGAATGTGTGAAAGGGGATAGGAGGGAAACTAGAACAAAACATATTATTTTTATGTATCTAATACATTCATATTTCTTCTTAAAACTCGTCACATGTATTTACAAATATCCCTCTGCTTTTTAAGTACAATTTGCATTTGTTTGTATTACTAATGAAATAACTTATGTTATTAGATTATAGTATGAACAGAAAAACCTAATTTCACTAAAATCACAATCAAACCTTTCTAAAAATTTATATGTGATCATGCTACATAAAAGTTCAATCTTAGTACCACGACGGTGTCGTCGGTTAATAACCTTGAGGACGAAGGGAAAGCTTACAAAAATAAACCAATCAACGAACTCAATTGTACACAACAAAAATTATTTTACGTACCTTCCCTCTGAAGAAACGACACGAAGATTTACTGGTAGACCCGTGATGACTATACCTTCGGTTGGTGGTCTTCGTATGCTGCTCGGATCACAACTATACTAAATTTTACGTACCTTTATCATCGAACAATGTAAATTATTATTGATGGTGATATTATTTTGAAGCATTGCTAGTAGCAGAACCCTCCTGCAGACGGCGCTCTAAGAAGTTTCTTCTAATAGTTTACGGTTTAGCATAGATACATCCTAGCCTGATGGTGTAGTGAGTAGTATTTTATATGACAATATGAGTATCGTAAGTAGTGTTGTTTGAATTTCAGAGAATAATATCAATGTTTCGAATAGGCAGTTTCGTTTCCTATGAAGCGAATGTATAGCATCTCTAGATATATAAAGTTATATAAAAAGCGGGTTTTGTCAGAATACCACGGATTGGCTATCTTCACAGCCGGTAAACAGAGATATTGTAATACCGGCTAATTTACAATATGAGGGTTATTGCCAGTACAAAATCCATGTACTTAAGCAGATGTCTCCTCTGCGCCTTGAAGGAAATGTCTCTGCATCGATGGAACGATACAGTTCACCCTTCACATCACTAGCATCGTTGAAATCGAGGCCCAACACTAGAGTTCAAAGTGCCTCGAACGTGTTACGACTTGTCACAGCTCAGAAACTAATATAACGAGACTCCAGTACAAAGTTTGAATCGTAAATCCGGCATCAAAGGGCGAGTTGGCAGCCAGATGAGAAATTGAGGAGAGAAAATTTCGTAACAGGCAGTAAAGTGTCAACTGTAATATCATATCTTTGATAATACTAATAATAGTAGTAGTAAGTACAATATAAATCTTTTAATGTTGGCTCTTTGATGAAATGAAAAGTTGTTCCAGTTTGAAATTCATTAAAGCTTGTAAAATAGTTTAGGGCTGTGTGTCTCATTTAAATTTTTTTACAATAAATATGATCAGGGTTTGTTGATAGAAAAATACTTAGAACTCACTTATAAAACATATCAAATCATGAGTCCGATAACAAATCCATCTTTTCTCAACTCGTTACGAATATTAATGCTATCATTAGTTATCATATGTACACATTAAACAATAGCTTTGTTCATTTAATTATGTTACTTATACTTACTGATTTCCATTTCATTAATTCATTCCTACCGACACTTTGCAAATGCTCCGCATGATATGTTTCAGCAGAAGCTGAGTGTAGACCTGTTCAACATCATATCGCAACACTCTGTATCAATTTTTCGTGTACATCTTTTTTGTTTACAAAAGTTGAATAAAGTTTTCTTTCTAAATAAACGATGATATGTTCTCTATAAAGAGAATATAATCAACATTGATAGGTGAAGTGATTCAATACATCTCTCCCTACCCGGATGACATGAGTAAAACAGCGTCAGTGCTGACAACTGACGTCACTGTCATCATTTCCGAGCAGTGATACGCCTCGGGCTACGACTCCTGGAGCGACAGAGGAAGCGTGGGGCGGCTCCTATAGGAAAATACTAGTTAACACTACAACACTCTCTATATTACTCTATCACTCTGCCTACTGCGGCTTTGAGAACTTACATTTAGCGATTAGCGCAGTTTTATAAGCTATAAGGCGTTTTGTCATTAATGAAATGTTAACTACAGAAAGGTCGTTATTCAAGCTGTGCATAACACCACTAAGTACTGAATCTACAGCACAAATAATATCGTAGTTATCCTAAAAAAAGTAATCAGCATTGCCTCCTTTACATTTTAGACCCTGCACAAAATTAGAAGAAAGTCAGTAGAAACAGAAGGACCTTGACCTGTCAAATCACAACAGTGTCTTCAAACTGGAATTCTTCATTATTTACATCGCTGCACCTTACATTGTACTTAACTGAACTCTTGTGATACAAGAAATTCCTTTCTCTTGCCATTCCTTGCTCCGAGTAATTTGTACAAACTTTTACTTATTTAATGAAAATAAACCTTTTGTTTCGCTATCACACAATCGGTCGAGGGAGAGGTAGAGCTGACGCAATTACCGTTTCCTATTGTCACACCTATAAGTGTGACAATGAGAAGCACCTGGGAGTGTGAAACGAGATAAAAGGATAAGAGACAAGAGAAATAGGCCCGTCGCTGTTTCTGAGCAGCGCAACAAAGACTGCTGCGGCGAACTTTTCTCAATTACCAGACACCCTACCCCTCCCACCATCTAAGCGAATACACTTTGAATATGATTAAGAATTCATTACTTAATATTGTAAATTAGTACAGTCGAAACTTTCTTCAAAACAACCACTCACAAAGTTGGCTACGAGTCACAACTCTTACCCGTGAAGAAGGTGAAAATAAAAATTGATCAAGAAATAATTTCAATGACAACTCCTGAACACTTGCAATCATTATTCACGATTTAATAGTACCTTTTATATAGGTATCTACGATTTTGAAGGCTAGGAAAGTTTTAGTAAAAATACATATTTACTTGTCCTAAGGCAACAACCCAAAAAGGAGATCCTGAGGAATATTTTTGATTCCAAAATCTCGTAATAGACATTTTTATTACGCCCCCGCTTTCCTTTATTGATATAAATTTTAACTTTCGTTAAACAAAGCGAAAACAAGTCAAAGGAACAATTGCTTAGTTGTAGAATTTTAAACAACGCTATTACAGAATGTATAAAAGGAAGCCGAGTGTTGGAGACTAAGGAGAAACAATTCTATCGCAACTCATAAAAGATTAACGAAAACCGGCGGAACGGGATAAAGTTGATTATTATTTCAATAGTTCCGTACACTTAGAATAGCTACTGAAATTAGCTTTCAGACTACGTCCTCAGAGTCTTGATAGATTACAGACATGTCGCATATTTAACAAAACGTTTGCTAGCAAATCAGTACTTTAAAAAAATAACTCTTTCGATTCTCCACATAGTATCTTTCAATCCAAAAAAGACTGAGGTAATAAATTTAATGTAAATGTCTTAGGTTCAATGAAAGTGTAAGGGGTTACTTACTCATGGGACACAGGCCAACCTCACCTATTTGTTTTGCACCCTGCTAATCAACAATCGAGGCTCTGGTTGCTCAATTCGCATTGGGTCAACCTGGTGGAAGACAGCACTAATACCCGCACTATTGAGGGAGACCTATATCCAGCTGTGGACGTCTATCGCGATGTGTCTTAAGTTCGTAAAAATTTTTTGGCAATTTATTCTCGTAACTTCGTCAGTACCTGTAAAAAGTCTTGAAGTATACGAAAAATTCACACAAAGCGAACAAGATCGAGAGGACGAGGTGTGAAGGAGGACTTTTGAAGACGTTTTCCATCTGCTCCGAATAACACAAAATATTAAATCAAGTAAACCAGGCATGAACAGGAGACATTGATATTAGTCCCGTTTTGTAAACCCCGGTAGATACTCTCCATGTCAATTTATTTTTTTCAGTTTAATTTCTCCGCGGATCGTATTTTCCTGGAAATACTAATACTGAGAATAACTTAACGAAACACGAATGGTAAATATGAATACCGTTCGTTGCAAACGGGAACGCGTGAAAATGTTCCAGTTCGCGGAACATTGGTACAACGAGCCGCGCCACACAAATAAACAAATATACAATAACTCTGTTATCATAATACTTTTTCACGTAGTTTGAATATTTATTTCCATGAATTTCTCATTTCACGTTTAATCACACTCTATCGCTCCGCTTATTTCACTGTGAAGCTTCACAAGTTAGAATTGCTGTATTCGCTCGAGCCAGAGTACTTGAGTATGAGATCTATACCACGGAGTGTATAACGTCCATATTAACGTTTTTGTTAACATTTTGTTTATTTATTACAGGTGTGATTAGTGTTGTTTTCTATGGTGATAGTATTGCCAGCTGTATGCACCTTGCTCATTAACAGCACAACAATGGGTAGTATCCGCGCAACAGAAGCTGCAGTGAAGAGAAAACCATACGGATCGCTGACCCCGAGCTTTCATGAAATTTCATCACGAAAGCACAAAGCAACACAGGTTTGAAAAAGTCTCGTTACCCCAATAATATCACTATCATACAGCACTCTTCAAACTACAACACACTAATATTAGCAAATTACTATTTGGCGGTAGAAATAGGAGTTGCGATGGTACCACCTCCTACCCCCCTAATGATCTCCACTCCGATTCCCGCGACCTTCACCAGATCGTCAATCCACCCAGTGCCGGGACTGCAAGCACTACATTTATATGCCTTATAGGCTGTCAGTCCTTCGAGCATGCCCGGTCCATTGCCACCTAAGTCTAGCAATCCTTAGGGCTATGTCGGTGATTTGCGTCTCTCCTCTTTACTGATTCTAAGTTACTCTAAGCATAACCTTCTCCATTGCCCTTTGGGTGGTTTTACCATGTGATAACATTTTGTTGTTGTTTTTTGCGAGGAATCAAATCAACCAATCTGGTTTTGCTACGCATTTTCAATTAACAATTCCATTACAACATATAGCGTTATACAAAAATTACATATATCTGGGATACTGTGCAGTATTTGCGAAATGTAGTCGAATTAAGGTTGGACTGTGCAGTCCAATTTGAAAGCTCTGAGTATAGGAAAAAGGTCTATATTGGTATGCCGGGCACGCAGGTGGGGGATGGTGAATCTAAAGCTGTGTGTGTGTTTGACATTTGAGAGGGAGGCAGCACAGGACGATTGACAATTAAACCCTTCAGGGATTGTGGTGGCTCTTCATTAAAAAGCTCACATCTGCTTTTAACCGACAACACAGGTTCTCAAATAAAAGCGTGTTAGTTTCGCATTCTAAATCGTGAGCCGATTATATATGTTAAATTTACTTATTGTTCATTTGCATATTTATTAATCATCAAAGCAGAGGCGATCGGAAGATATGATGATGTATCGTTGTTTTTGGTTGGTAGTCCTTCGCGAAATATTAAGCCACGCTTTGCCACTTGGTGATCGTTCGCAAACTAACTTGGGTTAATCTGTGCCACAAATTACATTCGTGTATGAGTTCGATGAAAAATTCGCTCAATCGGGCTCCCCTCGCCGCCGGGACCCTCCTATTCGCAAGCTTTGTTTAGATCCAGTCCAATTTGTATGCCTTTGTCCCTCCCCGAAATTGATTTAAGTTTCCGTAATGAGAAATTTCTTGGAAGCTGAATCGGCGATAAACTAAATATATGATATGCATATATAAAATATTAACATATGGATTTTTTATCTTGTGTTGTTGTAAGAAACAATTTCTTATATTTCCAACCACATATCTTCTGTAGTCAGCGGCCAAAGAAAAGATGGACAGATGTGGTCAAAAATAATCTAAAGTTCTGCAAGGTTACCGAAAAGGACGCGTCCGACAGAGCGAAGTGGAAGAGAAAGACCAGAATGTCAGACCACACCATCAGATGGGAATAATAAATGCCAAGAAGAGAGAGAGAGATAACTTCTGTAGTCAACATCACCAGTCAATAGACGTCTATTATTGAACATAGGTCTGTCTCAATAATGCGGGTTGGTAATGAGCCAGAGCCTCATCTGTTGACTAGCAGATTGAACCACGAGAAGGTGATGTTGGCCATGGTCCCGTGAGTTGTTGTGTAAAACCTCTTACACCCCTCTACTTTAAAAACTTGATAATATACTTACAATTTCAGATATTTATTATTGTTCTAAATGAAAGAGATACCAAGAAAAATAAAACAATCAAATAGACCCTTACAACATGAACGGGAATGCTTAAATAAGAAAAACAAGAATCTTAGTCTTCTTCACTAGAGTTCTTCAATAGTATACTTGATTACCGATCTATACATATCTCATCATGTTTTTAAGACACAGATTTTTTTTATATAGAAACAGATAAAAAGATCAACATCAATTTATCGGGCCCCAAAATATCCTAAAATATAATCTGTACAAATACCAAGGTCAATTCGTTTCGGTTAATAGTTTATTGCGTAACTCATTCCCAAGGAAACTTAACACAGCGTACAATATGAGAGCGGATGTCGTATAAATCTTCGTATGTCCAAGGTTAAAGTTTAATAATAATTTACTTAAGTGTACATTGAAATATAGTTTTAAGTTGCAAATAACAACAACAAGCGTTGTTAGTAAATATCGAGCGCTAAGTAAAATTTGGGAGTACTGGTGTACAAATCAAGAGGTATTTGTTACTTAAACAATTATGAGGGTGTAAAGGATCCCATCACACCTCACGGGACCCAATCCAACCTGATCAGCTCGTAGCGCATCCTGTTAATTAACAAATTAACCTCTGGCTACCAACTCACATTGGGCCACAGAGGTGGGAGAAAGCTCAAATCTCCTATTATTAGAAGAGTCCTATGTCCAGCAGTGGACATCTCTCGGCTGAGATTTACATACGTTAGCCATTAAGTTGGCATTGCGACAACCCATTCTGCACGGACGCACGCCAAGATAGCGAAGATATTAGTAGGATATATATTATATAGCGTATGTCAACCATTAAGTTGTCATAGCGATAT
>DWLS01003371.1:0-15856 GCA_018246255.1 Pachliopta kotzebuea | reverse complement strand
CCGCGAGCGCAGGGTCCGATGAAGCTTTCACGGCCATAATAGTGGCCGAAAGCATTGACATCACCCGAAAAAAAAACTTTCAACTTACACAACAACAACATACCAATTTTTATTTGATACCTATAAAGAAAAATATAATGTGTCTATTTGTTTGTTACGACTATTCTTAGAAATAACGTATTTTATTGTAATTGCTTTAAATCGGTTTTACATATATTGGCTCAACCGAAACATTGTCTAGCCAGTCCACATCCGACGACATCCGCGATCTTCACTAAATCTTAGGTCCGCATTTTTTTTTCAACTCTATCACTACATTAATCAGCAGAAAAAAGGTTACGATTTCCATAATATACTACAATAAAATTTTCTTTAACGACCCCAGAGTTGTTTGTAAATTTTATAATAATGTTTTGAGTATTCTTAATTTATGTATTTCCGTGGCGATAAAATTTTACACCATTTATGTCAATAGTCAATATTTAATACTTCTGTTGTCAGTCTCCACGACCATTTGGGTAGGTACCGTTGAAATGTCCGTTTCTTCCGCAAAACAGTAGTGTGGAAATACTGTGTGCCGGTTTGAAAAGTGTCCTAGATAATGAAATTACTGGGGTAACGAGACTTAACATATTGTCTCAAGTCGACTAACACAATGTGTATCTCTTCACTTCGTTAAAAAATTAAATTTTAAGTATTCAAAATGTACAAAATGAAAAGGTATAAATAACTTTTACAGCATTAGCGAAACGTTTAACAAATCTCGGGGCATCTGTCTAAGCTTACCTGTTGAATGTAAGAAAACGTGGGTTAGTACTAATTTGATATGTTTATGGTTAAACTACCAAAATTTAGTAGTCTAGAATATATTTCTGACGCTATTCCTCCGATCTTCTGGATTTTCTATTATTATTATAATTATAACAATACTACGTAAATTTTTTGTATTTGATGGTTACCGCTTTCCAAACGATTTTTTAAAATTTTTATAATATATTTATGCTCTAAAATTATTTCTGAACAGGTTATACCATTTTTTTATATATATTAAAATATTTTGCTTAACAACTACTTTTTTTGATAATAAAACAAAATTTTGCTTAATAAATATCTTGTTATAAAAAATAGATAATGTCATGTTTTACAAAACTTTAACGTAAGAAACTAAAGATAAGGAGGCTAATAACTGCAATCTCTGATTAACGACGACTTAAATTTTTTTTATAGAAATCTATCCGTTTCCATTGTGTCATTGTGAAGGTTGTACATTTCTTCGATAAAAAGATAAAGAACCATAGTGTCTAAATTTATAATTTTTATGTTTTTACTCTAGCTATCTAGTGTTCTGAGTGAGTATAAAAGTGGAATATAAAAACTAAATAAACAGCGTTTTTGCTGTACACGTATTAGCAACTTGAACGTTTTCAAAACAAAACTTTATTGGTATAATATAAGTATCTGCAATTGATATATTAGAGTTTTACCACCACTTCTCTTTAAATTTAACATACATTATTAAGCTCCCTCTAAAATTTATGTTATGAGCTAATATTAATATGCCTTCTAAAATCGAATAGCAAATTGCTGTTCAAGTTATATCTAAGCATTTGCTACACGAATAAACTAAAAACCGATTTATTTCTTTTACTATGTAATTAAAAGTACACTTCAAAAGTTTTCATTTTAAATTCAGTTCTTTCGAAAAAGCTAACCTCTCTGAGCAAATTTCCAATGAACACAATACCGTCGAAGATGATAGAACACAGGCAAACAAAGAGCAGCCAATCTATATTACTTATTTAAACCTGGAATAGAACCGAGAAACTATTATAACAAATGGTTCCCCACCACCCATATAGAGAATCAAATGAACTGTGTACAAAGATGCTGGAGTTTATTTTATCTATTGCATTGGACCTGATGTGAAACCTTCGAAGATGAGTTTACGCTTATGATAAGTTGCATTTTGTCATTATGTAAAGTTATAACACCATAGTGTTTGTGATCTCGATAGTAAACTTTTTACACTAATAATAATTTCAAGTTATATAATTGTCTATAATATAAAAATATTCACACAACCTTATTTTTTTTAATATCAGATAACATGAAACCATTAATTAACCATTCAGAACATCTGTGAAAAGCTTATTTTCTTCAAGAAATACTATCAATGCAATTTCTCGGGCCTATCTTTACCCGACTCTTCGATGCTGCAAGATGTTTTATAAATAATTCAATAAGTTTTAAATATAACGGCAAAGTAGGTTTTCAATACGATTTTCACTGAATAGTTTATTTATGTACTTATGATGATTATGTATATTAAAAGTAATATTTGTGATATATATAGTTTTGAATGTTTAACTTGTCAGTTATAGAACAACCGTAGTAGACAGCACCATCAAAACACAAGTTATACAATATTAGTTTTATATGAAATTATGTATAATTTTAAATAAGTGTGTATTTGATGAATTTATCAACAGCCAGTTTACGTCCAGTGCTGGACATAGGCCTTCCCTAATCACAAGGCTTGGGTCATCTCCCACCAAGCTTTCTCAATGCGGGTTGGTGGGGGGGAGCCGGAGTCTCGTTTATAGATTAGCTAGGTGCACGAGCATGGGGAAGTTAACTTGGGTCCCGTGATATGTTGTATGAGACCCCTTGGACCCTTTATTGTCGTATTTGATGGATTATAAAAAGACAATAGTTAAATTCTGTTTAATAAATACAGAATAAAGTCGGTATAAAATATTTTATTTTGATCGTTACATTTAATTGTCACAAAGATATTTATAACTTATTTACACATAATGTCAGTTTTGTCGAGTGCTATAATTAATAACTATTACAAAAATAATACAGTTGTCGCAATGTTAATATATTCGAAGGATTATAAACCAGTAAGCTAGTGAAATTATGGAGTAACGAGAATCCACGACATAAATACGAGGTGACCACGCCTTCAGTGTGATGCAAGTTATATGTAGCGATGCGGGGGTGTAAACCGAAACACAATAACTTCTGTCGACAGAAATAAGCGGTGCAGTGGTATTTGCAAAGACGGTTACAGCGAACCACTCTCGAAGTTATATAGAATCACAAATAACGCAAAATAAATAAAATTTATTCAAAGTTGATCCAAAATGTTTTGGGTATTCCCGGCTGCCGTAGACACTCTCTCCAGCTATCTGCGTACGATGACTTCTCGTCAATCGTCGCCTTCCCCAGTATCTCCTTTTTGGCCATTTTCGTTTTACACCCCAGACTTACATAAATGCTGACTTTGGGCAGGTTTGCCTTGAATACTGTTAGTTTTACAGTGGCGGACTTCGGGTCCCATCTGGCCGAAATCGCGGGAACGAATCGATCGCTCTTCCAATAACATTCGGCTTTGTTCGCTTCCAATATTGTGGCCTTTAGATACAGGGGCGCTGAAAACACAAATTTAATTATTACATTTTTATTCGTCCAGGAGACAAGGCGATCGAGACGTTCACATGAATGTGAGTGGTACGCCCGCCCATATCAACGTGACGTTAGTTAAGATAGTATAGATATTTCATTCGTTACACGATAAACCGAAACACAGTAATGTTTGCACAGTACTGTAGTATAGTAATAGAAAGTACAAAATGGTAACCTTCAGAAATTCAATAAAATTTTCTTTATAAATTCAAGTACTAAATCAGTTATTTAACATGTCCTTTATATTTTTAAAATCATTCATAGCTTTAAAATGAATAATTTTATAATATTATAGGTCTTATGTTACATTAAATATGCTTAATACTGCTTAATACTACACTAGACCTACCTGAATATTTTACATTCATGAATAAATTGAATTGTTCTACTGCTGCGGAACTCTTATTACTTTTAAATGTGTTACATAAATGGAAACATACACACCGGTAGTATACTGTTAAACTGGTAGTTATAATTCAGCACACAGTAAATAACTTAGAACTCTCTCCTGTTTAATAAACGTCAAGCAGTTCGCAAAATGTCACATAACCACTTATCTATACGTCTCATTGTTATTAATATACAATCGCTTCAGTAAACCTCTATAGATATTTTATTGAGAGGAAATCTAAAAGTTGTAAACGTCCGTATTCTTTAGTTATAATAAAACATTAAAACAATGTTTTAAAGAAGTTGAGAAATTTTTACGATTTGTTTTTTTTAAAAGATCCATGAGTGGGTTGTTCTATAATTTTGACGCCATTTTTCTCATGGAAAATTTTGCTTACGTAATGACGCTATACGCAAAGGTACGATTTTGTAAAACGTTATGACAGGTATAAATTTATCACTTTTCATGTTAAAATAATCACAGCAGTGCTATCTTGCGACTATGTAAGTGTAGTACTAAGAACTGCGATTTTTAGGTAGTTACAGGAAAAAAAATATGTAACGTAATAATTTTACGAATACAAATAAACATTACGATTTGTACAAAACATCCAAAATTTGTCCTTATTTATTTACGTAGCCATCAGACTTCAAAAAGTATAAAAAAGAAAGGAAGAAACAAAAATGAAAATTTCATTTTAATATATACAGCAAAAAAAAGAATATCTCAAAACAGTTTTCAAATTTAATTTATTACTGTAGTTGTACTGTAGCTACTACTAATAAAAAGTGCAAGTTTTATAGTAAGTAATTGCAAGGCATAAAGAACATATTTAATATTGTTTATGTTAAATAACTTTATTAATAAAGTAATTTAAGCATTCGTTAATATTATAACTCAACTATTGCAATGGAGCAGAAAGTAAACATTAAAAAAATTTAATTATTAAATTATTCTTTCGTTTTAGTGCTGTATTAATGTTGAAGTTATTACTGTACTTGTTATAGACAATGTTTTACAACAAAGACTTAAGTTTTTGAAACAAATAAATCTTTAATATCACCTAATACATTTTATGTTGTAAAGAAAACATTTTACAGTCCACAGACAAAAACAATATGTATAAATACTATATCATACAAAAATTAAGGAACGTCTCTCCACAAATATAATTATGTACAAAACATTGTAATTTTAAAGTTATAAAAATAATACTAGTTAGGTAGTTATTACCTCGCTTTACAGTCTGTAAATATAAATAATAGTCACACGTTTAAAATTTTCATAACAATAAACAAAATACAACGCAAATATTTCATATGTAATTTTAAAATACGTCGTCATTATTGTGGTTCGTTGAATACTAAATGCACATAGAAATTACTGTCAAAATATTTGCTCAAGAATATATTTACTGTTGCGGTGGTATAAATCGTCATTCATAACAATCAGCCAAGTTACGAGCATCGCACATTCGCTTCAAACTCATCACTGTATGGAAATATCTTTTCTTTTCATATTCTTGAATATGTATATTTTGCGAATAGTGAATTTTAGCTCAAGAAACTTCCCTCAAGAAGAATATCTTTGCGAAAATTTTCCCTCACCGTAACTAAAAAATACAAAACGTAAAAGAATTTTTATTTCCCTTGAAACTTCATTGTTTTTATTACAATCCGCTGTCCGTACATTCTTCACAAATAAAACTTTAATTAGAAATATACATAACCTGATTTAAATCATTATTATTTTAAAAAGTTACAATAACCTCCTAGTTTATTAGGCCCTAATTAGTAACAGCTTGAAACCCTTGGTATTTCATTACACAATTTCTCGTACCTTTTTCTTCGCGTTTCTCGAGGCGAACACCAACTGGTTATTTAATTAAAACAAGGAAATATTTATGATTTATTTCATTAAAGGAATTTATATAAAACAACAGATTTGTTGATAAACGAAACCTGCATTAAACACCTTTTTAAAGCTTCTAGCAGAAATTAAAAAAATCACAATAACGATCGCAAAAACAAAGAAAGGAATCCTTTCTTCGAAAGGCATTTCACGGAATTTCTAGCCCTATCGTTTGCATAATAAATATGAGTTCAAACCAGGAAAGATAAATTGTTCACTTATATTGCCGATAAAACAAAAATTTTGAATATATCTCAGTACCAATAAATTAACAGAAATCAACTTACAAATTACAACAAAAGAAATATCGATTTTACGTTTGTTAATTTCGGTTAAATCCTTTTCTGTTAGAGAGAAAAAATAAGATTAATTCAATAATGACAAACATATGTTAATTACCATATAATTTATTAGATTGTTTTTTCTCCAGCAGTAGACGGCTATCAGCTAATGATGATTATTAATTTATTTATCATTAAGAACCACGTTAGTAGATACTTTCAATGGATAAAATAACCGTCGCACCTTTGTACTGCTCATGTTCTTGCATAGTCTGCACACTGCACCGCAGCCGGCTCACTGTGAGCTGCACCGTGTCATTGAGCCCATCCTCGCTCGCTGTGTACAATAGAGTCACTTCCAATTGACCCTTCTTGTTCTCCCTCTGTAAATTAAAAAATTATATAGACTATTTACACCCACAGACGTGAGCATTATTTTATTTAATCAAATGATGAAATAAGGTATATCATCTATAACTATATTTACATAATGATTTACCGTTTACATTTAAGCACAGCTTTTATAAGATTATTATTAGTAATGGATTTGGCTAGACTATATGACGTTAAATCGTCATCTTTCTGTGAAAAGATTAGGGTCTGGTAAAGAATTTTAAGAAAACCCATTTCACTCACTTCGTGGGAGACGAGTTACTATATCTCCCTTTTTCCTAGAGGGAATAATTGTGGAAATCGGACACTATTATTTCTCGCAATCAATCATCATCATTAGCCCGCAGCAGTCTACTGTTGGACATAAGGTTCTCCCAAGGAGCTTTAGGAAAATTGCAATACTAATTGGTAACACCTGGTAACTCCCATTGAAGACGTAATGAATACGGAAAACAACCCAATATTTAGGGCAAACTATATTTAGAAGAAGACATCAATAAGCTAAGGTAATATGAGAGTATAGATAATACAATTCTAGTACAACAGAGATGATTTCTATCTAAAAATAGTAACATTGTTAAAGTCTTATTAATGAATACAAGGTAATAAAACTATTATATATATCCCGTTGTAAAACAATAAAACTTTAAAGACCAATTAAATCAATTTTTATTCAGTTGTTCAAAACTCATTCTTTTTATGAAAAGAACGCATACGATGAATCTTTTGACAAAATTATACTACTTCATTACGTAACATGTGCAGAAATTATATCTTCAGACAAACGACGAATCAAGGCTACTTTGCATCATCACAATAAAAGGGTACGTATCAAATGGGATTGGTCGAGGTCAAAGCGGTGCTATTGTCGGTGTTAACCATTAATAAAATTAGATTCATTCTGTAACGTTTCAAAGATGAAGATGCCTTCTTTTAACATAACAAAAATTTAAAAAATTCTGTTTTATTGTATAACGTAGTGTAGAGTAAACTTAGTAAAACTATTTCTTTAATCTTTACGTAACTTCTTTTACTAAGTGTTATAGATTGAGATTTAAAATCTCTAACGGTATTTTCTATCAGTCAATCTAGTAGAAGTAATTTTTTTATAGGAGAAATAAACCGTAAAGCAAACATGGGGAAAATTTAAATATAGGACAAATTAAAAATAGACGTATTATAATATGCATCGTATTTAGACAAAATAATAATAAGTAATTTTAAGCAAAGACAGTTTATTTAAATGCAAAGATAATCCGTTTTCATTCACAAGAATTTTCTAATGACGTCACCAAAACCCACGATAGCAGTAATTGCAAGAAACTATTAAACGTTATTTAACGACCGCACCGAATTAACTTCCCGAGTTCCCAGCTATTTCTCAGTTTGTAAAGTCACGCTTGAAAATTTTAAAACGCTAAATAACAACTACCGTATGTTGCAACTTATTTTTGAAATATTGACACGAATCTTAAACGCTGAAGAAACTAAAATAAATACTGTATTCTGAGCAAAGTTATATGTATACTTGTATACTTTCCTATTTAAATCCTTCAAATTATCTTTGTCATAACATATATATTGGTACATTTATATGCACATAATTTTACAAGTACAGAAAGTCAGACTAAACGAATACTACATAAAGCCTTAAGACATTTCTTTAAGGAAAAACAACTACAATATTATTTCATCTATCCTCGCTTCGTCTTGATCCTTTTTTCATTACGTGTCTTGTCCTCTTTCCTAATTCACTCTTTGAAAGCAAATGTTCCGTAAAAAGATTTGGTAATTCTAGTAAAATTGATCATAGTATTTCTCTCATTTGCCAAACGTGCATAAATTTATTTGCACATATAGAATACAATTTTCACGAAATATCTGTCTTTGTATAAATAATTATTAGATCCCAGGCATGATCATAACTCTAATTGTTATTGTACACACAAGTGTTTCATTATAACGACATCAATCAATAAATCATCAGCCGATTAACGCCCACTGCTGGACCTAGGCCTCCCCCAAAGATCACATCGATCGGTCTTGCGCTGTCTGCATCCAGCGGATTCCCGCGACCTTTACCAGATCGTTGGCAGGACGATATCATTGGATTTTAAACGAAGTAAACACTTATAAGGCTATATAAAGATACTATTCTTTATTAAGATAGTTCTATCACATATTTAGAATATATCACAACTTTAAATTGTAAAATTATCTTAAATAATTGGTCTAACTAATTGAAATTTAATATTTAAACTCTGAGAAAAGCTTCATTCTTTGTACACATTAGTTCTCTTTGTTATCTGATTTTATCTTTGTGCTGTCTAATATAACCTAGAATTAATGAGAAAAATATTTCTAAAGATTACCCTTGTATCAGCTGCAACGAGTCCACTTGCGATAGCATTTATAGGCCTCCAGATATCAGGAGTTCCTATTAAACCATTTTTAAGGTCGTTCTGGAACAACTTCGAATCAAAGTTCCAAGTAGCAGCGCCAACGGTCCTCCGTTTTTCTAAAATTAGTTTCTGTGATGCAACCTCTGCTTTCGTCGATTTAAAACTACTAAAGGTCTTTTCAAGAAAACCAGTCTTCGATTTCGTTTCTTCATCAGTTAATTTCGACGTTTTATTGGTTTCTAACGTTTTTGCGCTTTTCCTTCTCTCTGATTCGGGTTTAGGTGCTTCTAATATAGCGTATATTGTAAGGGACAAAAAATGTCCGGCGAGTTGGCTTTGAAGGTCGATTTTTTCGCTTGGTTTCTTCGACGGACTCTGTTTCAATTGAAATTTAAAATCCTCGTTCCATACTGGCCACGAACTATCTTGTAAAGTGCTTTCATATTTAATTTCACCGGGAAACACTTTTACCTGTAACAAAGTAATAAAATTATTTAGTATTACATAAACAATGACACGGTAGTAGAGTAAATTGTCATGAGTTAAATTTAATGACGCAAAAATCTACCATGAATACAATGCGTAATTGTTAATATAAGAAAAAAAATGTATAACCTCCGTCAACATAAATTTAAACACACAAAAACAGCTACAATAGTTTTATGGTTAATGTTTTAATGAACCCAACTATATGACGCAGATTAGATTATTTTGTTATTTAGTTTATTATGAAATGAAGATACGGCGTCAATAAGTTTTTACATGTTCAATATTAATTATCTCCGATATCAAGACACAGCATTTGCCTCGTGTAGAGGACTAGAATAATCAAGGCCCTTGCAGTAAACTGGATAACTAAAACACTAAATCACACGTGGCGGCAGCTTACAATTAAATTTTGAAGCTACCAAATAGTTAATATAGGTTACGAATATTGTATAAATTACAATATAAAAACAAGTTAATTTAGCGCATACATATACACTAAAAATATTGTCTTAACATTTGTTGTTGCATGTGTTCTTTCTTGCATTTCATTTAAAAATATGGATGTTGATATAACATTTAAAATAGATAAAAATTAAGAAATAGTCTAGATATAAAACGATTTCTGTAATGTTATCTATAATCTTACAGCACATATCACGGAAATGATGTTAATTAATGATTAGGACAAAGGTTAACTATACATTATGTACATGACATGACCACTTGCAATTAAAACAGTTTTCTTTAAAACTTCTAAAGTAAACAATGTATCTTTGTTCTTGTTTGATTACTTTTGTTTGATTCTATTATTTGTTAGTTAATTTCCCCAACAAATGAAAAAAAACTGTTCAAACATTAAATGTTACAGCTCTTAGTTAATCAGAGAAAAAGTTATAATAAAAGCTCAAAACAGAATCTATAGTTTTTAAATAAACATTAATTAAAAACGAATATGGTTTTAAAATTAATATGAGGAAATTTTTGTACAAACTATATTTCTTTATCAATGTCATATGTTAAAAGTATCCTAATTTTGATATTATTAAATATAATTATAAAAGAACATTGATGTGTGAAAAAGACCCGTTTTCCTGCCTTTTTCGTAAAAGGTACTTTGCCTTTTTTGCGTCGTTTAACTTCTTTCCTGAATTATTGCCCCTTATCGTTTGACTCTTTGAGCTATAAGTGATTTACTTTGAATTTCGTTCACATTGATTGAATATAAAATAACGATGAAATAACTTTTATAAAGTTGTATGAAAAAATTATTCTTTAAGCATTACAAATAATATTACGCACCAAGAAAATTAAATAAAAATTTATTGTAAATACGAAGCAAACACACCACAGCCGTTCTTGACAAGTAACACCGCAGACATGCGTTCGTACCATTAATCTAAAATTACGAAAAAAAAAAAAAAAAACCCTCACCGCGAAACAACACACTAAATGACATATGACTTGATAAGTATCACTAGATAATGGAAACTCTTGGACAGTTTGTGCTAATTATTAAACTACGTATATAATCAATCAAAATACGGCTAGAAATTGTATATATAATAATTCAATTATGTATAAAATCTAATAATTCAATTCCTGGTAAGAATTTTGATTGTATTGTAATTTATTTTATTATGCAGCACATAAACCCTTTTAGATTTTTTCATTTAATTAATATATTCAAAATATTGTAAAATAAAAGATTGATCAATGAATATAAATTAAATTTTCAACGTAAAATTGCTTTTTATATTTGTATCTCGTCTCGGCAAAACTAAAATTCCGAATGTTTCAAGGCCCATTCATATTGTGTCGAAAAGACTTTCTTTGAAAAGATAATATTAAACATTTTGCGCTTCGTGTTTATTTTTACCAACAATGAATAAAGACGTACAAAAGATGACAATAATAATATGACTTTTCAAAGCTAATAGTTAGCTCTATTTGTGTAATTGTTCTGTTTATAAACATTGACTCATTATACGTGAAAGCCTACGTACTATATCTATGTAACTTTAGCTATAACATCACATATTAGACTAATGAGCTAACTGTTCAAGATTATTTGATAACATTCTAGGCGGTATCGCTAAAGAGAATTTAATTATCAAAACTATTTTCACAGGCCTATAATGATTTTATATGGATCTCCTAATGTATATAAAGTCTCTTAACGGACATTAGCGCAACGTATATGCTAATATTCCTTCATATACAAAATCATCATATCTTTTTATCACATACTTAAACAAATTGTTAACTTAAAAAAAAAGTGAACACACGTTTTGAAATAAACTTGGACACGTCTTTAAAATCCTCACATTTCTAGTCGAAACAACAATGTTTATACTGAAAGATATTGTTAAAAAAAATGTAAAAACACAAACAATGCAATACTTTTTCCGCTTATTATAATAACCAAACTAAATAATCTTTTCTAATCTTGAACAAATAGCCACCTCGTTATCTCCTTATCTGCCGTTTTATATAAAGAAATCGCGTTCATGTACTACATTATATGTAGTGTTTCTTTAATAACAAGGTCCTTATATAAATTATACAAATCATAAAAACCAAACAATTAAGTCGATAAATGTAATGTAATGTAAATATATAATATTTTATTAAGAAAAAGAAAGTAAGTGTATCTACAAAACTGTGTTATGTTGTGAATATTTAGTAAATTGTCAAATATCTGGTTAAGAGAATAGGCATACTAATTTACTGTATCCATAAATAAAAGTTTTTCATTGAAGTTGAAAATTTTCGTAATAAATTTTAATATAACGAGAATTTTCATAATGTAACCTCAAGCAAATTATTTTTCTGCGTCTTCTACTGGCACTCATACCATATATATTGTATAGTGACAAAGTGCTTTAAAAGATTTTTGTAAAACGGACTCAAGATATGTTATACAATGACACCAATAAGAATGTTGAATGTACGTTGATGATTTAACGACTATATATTGACATATAATCCGATAGACGGAAGCTAACTGATAGAATAAAAACCTTTACATCCAAAATACGTAGTTTAAGATATTAGCATATTCATTTTCAAAGCCATGAGTCAACTTCTTTTCAGTGTTGTGTTGATTAGAATTTTTTACATAGTTATCGATTCAATCCCGCTTAAATCATTTAAACTAAACATAAAATTATAATGGATATCGTGCATTATTATGTCTCACAATACATAGAATGAACATATCGTAATGCTTTATTGTACAATTTAACTATTGTCTTTTAGAAATTGTTAAAAGGTTATCTAGAAATTTTACTCAATAGCTGATAAATACACTACGGTAAAATAAGTAAATCTATTGTTTAAGATTTAATGTTTCTAATGAAGGCAGCATAAAAGATTGGCACTATAAAAAAATCACGACTACGCAAAGTTACGTTAATTAACAGTTTCCTGCTGCTGTGTTTCTTGTGTTGGATAAATAAAGACTGGAGACTAGATTCAAATGTTAATTTAAAGAAACCGAACGAAACTGAGGTTTTTATGTATTAGCATTACATATAGTATCTTAAACTACAATACATTTTATTCAATACAGTAAGAATAAATGTTTACTAATGGTAAAATAATGGTAAAAACTATCTTTAGACACTACGGTAGCATAATGTATAAATAGAAGATATTTGATAGTTTCTTAATTCCTCATTGTCTCTATCTGAGAATTATTATTAGATATAAAATAAGATGGAACTCAGTGAGGTGTATAACATTCGCATTGTGTTGTGTACCTTTAAGCAGAAAACAAGGTTGCGCAAGTAGAACGTTAACCATATTAATTACACGAAGGTATTAATAAGGCTACATATAATTATTCTAATAATTACTTATGAAAAGATGTTTATAACCAAAACATCTTAATATCTCTTATTGTTTCGATTGGATTCAAAAAGGACTAGGGGGTGATATCAAAAAGGTAAAACTACGTAACTTGATATAATTACACTCATAAAGCATTGAATACATAAGTCGAATTAAGCGAGATTTTTAAAAAGAATCATGTAAGATCTGTAAATTATACTTCTTAACACATATGTTATCATAAAGATTAACATACTGTGAATATTTTAAGGTAAATAACTATTGATTGATGATTGTTTCAAATATAATAAGCTTTCCTACAAACATAGTAAGTTAGTTTTCTAAAAAAATAGGTACCATAGTTGTTAGTCTTTAAATGACGAATTGTAGCTACGTTAAGAAATTTTAGCAGACTTTTAATTGAACTTGGCCAGTTTCCGCTCCTAATGTTCCGTTAATTTCGATACTAATTTTGTACGAATTGCCGCTAATTACATCGGACAACTTTGCTCGTAAATTATCTATGTAAAGGCAAAGGCAAACAGATCAAGCAACGAATTGTTTATTTAACTTCATCTACGGAAATTACAAAAGTTGGGAATTTTGACAGTATTATAAATAGTCTTTTCGTTACTAATTAAATATTCCCAAAAGAAAAATAGATCAGGTATTTAATAACATAAGTATTCCTAATATAATTAATACTTTCACAGAGGAAGTAATACATGTGTTTTCAAGCACAGAAAGATATAACATGTAAAAGATTTTACTATTATTGGGAGTAAACATTTCCTGGTCAATCAGTGGAGAAGATCAAATTAATAAAGTAAGTACAGAAAAAGTCCAGATATTTTCTTAAAAAAATATGAGAGGACGCACACAGTGATGACACTGATGTTAATAAAGAATAATTAAGTTCTATGAAAAGTTTTTTTTTACGTAACGACGAGACGAGCAAGACATTCTTCTGATGGTAAGTCATACGCTTGCCTATAACAACGTGGCACCGGTTAAGATGGTGTCCACAGCACCACGTTGTCCTCGTAGCCCTGTGATATAAAATGTTAAGTCTGGTTACCCCAAATAAATTCAGCAGCTACAAAGCCCTTTAAAACGTAAAGTAATTGTACTGTTCGGAGGCAGAAACACGAGCAGTGATGGCACCTATACAGCCTACGGCAATAACATCTAGCACCAGTTAAATATTAAAATCACCAGAATTACGAACAACGTATAAAAGAATTTGACATTTCGTTTGTCTTCCTGTGTGTAAATAGAAATGCCCAATGCCAATGAGCCTTATCTGTAGATGTTTAAAAACGATAATTCTCTTTCATTCCGAAAATGATAACGTAAAAAAATCTTGAGTGGTAGTGAAATTTATTAACAGTGATAATTAAACCACTGATTACTTGTAAAAATTTGGTATCGGTAATAAAACATAATTAGACATTGTGAAACTGAAGAAAATATTTTTTTATAATTCATGAAAATATACTTTTTCATTTATATAATGAATCAGTATGAATAATGAGTACATTTTTATTCAGTCACATTAAAAAAAAAAAAGTATAAAACAACTCGAATTATCAAGTACAATTTGTTCATACCAAAGGAAGATTTAGGAGGGAAGAGTGTAAATTAAATTATCTGACTTGCATAATGACAAAAATATTTATCATACTTCTATTGTGCAAATTATCTACCTACGTAGCGATGTGATCAAAATAAGTTTATAATAAAAAAAATTTGACAGTCGCCGGCGCATGGCCGCCAAACGTGTTATTCATTTTCAAAATAATACAATTTACTTTAATATAGACCATTAAAGTGAGTATATATAGCATAAAAACTTACTTTAACTAGATACCCATGAGCTCGACTTAATCCAAACAGAGAAGGGAGGTGACGGGCTCCTATAACCGTCACAAACAAATTTTTACTAACAGGATGTAGCGCCAATTTAAACCCTATTTCAGGTTCTAAACTTCCACTTCCCGTAAGTTGACTTTCTCGACTACTATTTAAAATATTTTTAAGTTTATTTAAAGCAAACGCCATCGTAAACAATTGTCTTCACTTGGTTATCGCGCATCCATTCGTTCGTATACAAACTGGTTTTTCGCATAAATTAATCACACTCGGACAATTTATTTTAAACATATTCACGTTTTAAATGATTTTAATAACATTCTTATTCGATCTTCAATCGAATTTTGTATAAAAGTTTACACCTGTTTTTCAACTCTACATGAGGATGTAATAACACAACACCTAATGTCCAGTATTGTAAAATTGTGCTCTTAAGTGATTCTAAACACACGTGAATTGTGAATATGAACCCGGCATGTGTTGTCAACATTGTCATTCTACAATGATAAAAAAACTACCAAATACACTGCCATCTATTGGAAAGTAAACCACATTTTATATTTATGTCCATAGATGGCGCTACAAAATCAATAATAAGTCAAAAATGTAATTACTAAGAGTTATTAAAGAATTTTGTAAAAATGTTATTTAAAATCTTCAAATTGGCAATTGGTATGGCATCTTACTAGAAAGATTGTAAGCCGATAGAAGATTCTTGAGTAACAGCTGCGAACAGCATTCCAAAAGGTAGCCTGCGGATATGGTGAAAGCTGCGGTACCCAATTGTATTCTGGCACCGCAAGACCCATCGTTAT